>JAQQSW010016184.1:0-11729 GCA_028646575.1 Pseudocheirus occidentalis | reverse complement strand
GACCAAGGATTTTCAAATTGTCTCTCCTGGATCTGTTTTCCAGGTCAGTGGTTTTTTCAAGGAGATATTTCACACTGCTTTCTAGTCTTTCATTTCTTTGCAACTGTTTAATAGTATCTTGGTTTTTCATAAAGTCAGTAGCTTCTACTTGCTCCACTCTAATTCTGAAGGAATTATTCTCTTCAGAATGCTTTTGAGATTCTTTTTCCATCTGGCAAATTCAACTTTTTAAGGCTTTCTTCTCCTCATTGACTTTCTGGGCCTCTTTTGCCTTTTGAGTTAATCTATTCTTTAAAGTGTTGTTTTCTTCAGTCAGGTTGTTGACTCTCTCTTTATGATTTTCTCACATCATTCTCATTTCTCTCCCCAAATTTTCCTCTACTTCTCTTATTTGGTTTTCAAAGTCCTTTTTCAGTTGATGTATGGCTTCTAGGCATTCTTCAAGTGTCTTGGAAGCATTTGGTGTGGGAGTTCTGAGTTCTGGCCTGTCTTCCTCCCATTCCACGCTTTGACCCTTTTTGTCCACAAAAAAGTATTGTAGAGTTTTATTGTTGTTTTTATTTTGCTTCCTTTTCCTCATGTTGGCCAGTCAATTAATGGGTTGTTTTTTTAGCTTTTTGAATCTCTGCTTCCAAGAGGGGAAGCTCTTTTCCTAATCGCTGGTTTTTTTTCCAACTGCTGAAGCTATTAGTTGGGTGTTGCAAGTCCCCCCAGCTTTGCCTTGCTGAAAGCACACCCAAGGACCACCACCCAAGACCACAATCTGGATCCAGGCCGCTCAATGCAAAATCACTTGGCCCTGATAAATTGATTCAGCCCCCCTGAGGAGTCTGCAGGCTAGGGGCTCTGAAGCAGCCTGGTGGAGGCTACTTCAAGCTCGAGCAGTTCCCTTCCCCCACCGCTTCCTTGCCCCCGGAGCAGATTGGCTGAACTGCTTTACCACCCTCAAATTAATTTTCAAACTTCACTTTCACTAACAGTCTCTGACCTTTGTTTGGGAGATTTAAAGATCCCCTCACGCAGGTGCTTTAGATCTTTTTAAGAAGTAGACTCAAGCTGTGGCTTGGAAGGCTCAGCTCCACCTGGCCGTGGCTGCAGTTTTGGGCTGGGCTGGTATCTGCTTCAGTGCAAGCTGCACCTCTCCAGTCCCCTTCCTCACCCCTTGGCAGATGTGGAGGTGCTGGAGGCTGTAGATCCCTCTCTTCTGTAGACTGGCTGCGGTGCAGTGGACTCAGCTCAGCCTGGCTCCTTCCCACTGCCCTGAGCCTGGCCAGCGTCTCGGCTTCAGGTTGTTCGAGCCTCTACTCCCCGCTGCCATGATGAGCCCCTGATGGTGAGTTGCCTTCCACAAGAGATTTGTTTTCTGTTTTTTTTTTGTGTGTGTGTGTGTGAGTCTGAGAGTCCTAGATTTTGTCTGGGCTCATGATTTCATAGGTGTTTAGGGTAGCAGTGTGGGAGCTGCAGGACCTTGCTGCTTCTATACTGCCATCTTGTCTCCACCCCCGGAAAAAAAAGCCACTGACCATTCTTTAGACATTGCTGAGATAATAGGACATTTCAATAAACTCAACAAAATATCTCGTCGGTTAAGTCAATAATTCAGTAATAATTTATTAAATTCCCTTGTTGGTTTCAGACAATGTGGTAAATTTTGGAAATATAAAGAAAGACAGAACTGATTCCTTCTTTTTAAGTAATTCAGTATAAGGGAGAATCTAAAAGGAAAGAAAACATGAAAACAGCTTTATATAAATATGATAACATTGTGTCGTATAAAGACAAAATTGTTTTAGTTTATAACTTTGCAAATGACTACTTTAAACCTCATATATGTTAAATATGTTAAAACCTCATAATATTGAATTTAATATATTTAGGTATTTAGGTGTGCCCTAGACTCATTAAAAATATTTCAATAATTGCGTGAAACTGTGGAAATCACATGCTTTTTTTTCAACTACAATTTTTAATCTATAAAATTGGGAATGTATTAGGTTGTCCTTTGCAGAATTTCTTTAAATATAATAAAGATTCTGTGTGTGTGTGTGTGTATGTGTGTGTGTGTGTGTGTGTGTGTGATCCAATGTGTTAGGTATCCCTCCAATATTTGGATTATCTTCAGATACTTTCATTAAAGGTTTTATACATGTTAATTTTTATAGTTACTAAATAGCAGTATAATCAGATTGCTGGTACACATTATATTTTCTTAAGTCATCAAAGTCATTGATAAAGATATTCAATAAAAATGGACAAAGTTAATGCAGAGATTCTATAATTTGAAGAGAGTGTGAATTGTAGGCATGGTCTATTCTTAATGCAAATTAAAAGAGATATGAAAAGGAGTATGATACATGGAGTAAAGAAGCAGTGTTTGAGTGGACTGATTTAAGTAGCATCTCTACTTAGAATTATAAAAAGTGATTTTTGTTACATTTTCAGTTTTATCAAAGTGATTTGTATTTACATTGCATACATATACAACTAGTCCCCCAAGAATAGGAGATTAACTGCAACAAATTTTAAAAGTCAAGTAAATATAGTACAGAGAGGTCATCTGAAAATGTATGGAATATTTGATACTTGTAGATCTCCAGTGCCTCTATTTACAACATAATAGAAGGTTGTATCTTTCTTACACATCCCAAAATTTTGAAGAATATAAATTATATATGACATTGTTATATAGAAAATATATTATGTCAATTTAGCACTATAATATATAAGTATATACAATTGCATGTGAGAACTGTGTATAGTCAAGCAAAAGAAATATTCCTAATGATCTTACATGTGTGTGTGTCTATATACACATTCATTTATGCACATGTGTGTATGTATGTGTGTTTTATTCTGCAGTCTAAGTCCATTACCCCTCTGTAATTAATAGCGTGTTTCATCAATGGTCCTTTCATCAATGGTCATTTAATTGTTCATAATTCTTACAGCTTTCAGAGGTGTTTTTTTATAATGTTATTATAGAAATTGTTCTCTTGGTTCTAGTTTTGTCCATTAGTTTATGAAAGTTATGTTCTTTCATCTTTATAATATTGATGTCATAGTATAAAACGTTCTTCTACTTCTGATCACATTACACTTTCTACTTACAGATATCTCATCTAAGATCTCATTCATTAGTGGAATGTCTTCTATAATATTTCTAAAACATGGTCATTTCTTCTTTACTTGAATACATATAGTAATGATAAAGTAGAGGTTCTAGGCCTTTTGCACTAGGGTGAAAGAGGAGAGCATACCAGCACATACCATGCCCCAGAAAATCAGGAGCAGCATCCAGGATAAAAAACAAAAAAAAAATCAGTGGTTGCAGTGACAGTTTTCAGACATCTCTGTCCACAGATGTTAAAATGTAAGGTAAAAATGCCTGTCACATCTGGATGAGATTTAAGCAGAGTCCAGTACTGGCCATGCCTGTATATTCAGGACTACGACAAACAAGGGTAGGCCTTGGGAAACACATACTCAGCAAAAGTGATAATTGCTTCTGGAACTAAATTCTCAGACTGTAAGGGGATTGAATAATTGACCTTGTAGAAATAACAGGGGATTTTTTTTTGCTAGCACTGAGGCAGGACTCTGTTGTTGTGCCAATACTTGGATTCAGGTCCCAGTCATGAGTGGGAGCCGTAGGACAAGGAGTTGAACCAGCATAGAAGAGTTTGCACCGCAGCAGTGGGAAGAGAGTGGCTCCTTACAGATTCAGGGCAGAAAAGAGTTCTTGTGATTGCTCACAGATCAGAGTACAGTTCTGAAGAGTAGTAAACACTCCTCTTCTTAGATCATACCACCTTGGAAGAACTGAAACCTTACAGGTCTATAAAAGTACCTTCAAAAACAACTGCATAAAACTGCTGAAGTTTGGAACCATTCACCCTCCACCCTGGAAGCAGAGCTCTACTTTAACACAGAGTAATACAATGGAAAAATGAAACAAACAGAAAAATAAACAAAGAGAAAAAAATTCTGACCAAAAAAGTTACTATGATGGCACATAAAATCAAAACATCCTTAGAAGAAATAATAGTCAAATATCCTATATCCAAAACCTCCAAGAAAAATAGGAAAAATAAAAAAATATGGTCATAGACCATAGAAAAGTTTTTAAAAAAGGATTTTAAAATCAAATAAGAGATGTTGAGGGAATATGGGCAAAAAAAAAATGAGACTGATGCAAGAAAATAATGAAAAAAGAGTCAACGGCTTGGTAAAGAAGACACAGAAAAGTACTGGGGAAAATCATGCCCCAAAACCCAGAATATATCAAATGATAAAAGTATTAAACAAACAATAAAGAGAAGAGTACCTTAAAAAGCAGAACTGGCCAATTGGAAAAGAAGGCATGCAAAGACAAGCACAAGCAGCTTTCCACAGGACTGTAGTTATGAACACCTATAAGGTTCTAATTACATAGTATAGTGTACTCTCTATTTATTTAATAACAAGCTAAGAAAAAACATTGACTGAAACCAAAGTACAGCATTCACAATGTTAGAGGATAACAGGTTATTACTAAAGTAGCCACGTAGTTTTCACCAAAGTGGTCACATAGTTTGAAACAAAAGATATCATTCAGCAAGTCCTTAACTGAATCATCTTTAGGAATTAAGCCTCATTTAGGGAAACAAAGTTTGAAGTTGAAAGTTCTCTTCACCTATGTCACATTGTCTTAATCTCTCAGTCAAATAAATCTTCTTTCTTCTTAATTGGAGAATAGTTTCCAATCATCCTGAAGAGGTACAGGATACAGTGTACAAAGTCCCCTCATCCCTAGGCCACAGTAAATCATGATCTTCTCAGTTTGCATTAAATACTCAAGGACAAGTCTTTTCATCTTGACTGAAGGCTGGCTTTCAGATTCCATGGGTCCTCTTCCAAGGTCCCAGCTCCTGAGTGAATCTGCCCAACTGTTACCTGACTTCAAAGGCAGGAAGCTCTCAGTTTCTTGTCCAGCTGCTTGTCCAGTTCTTGTTCCATATTGAGGCTCATAGTTTCCTGTCCACCTCAAGTCCTTCACAGTTTCTATTCCTCAGAAGACAAAGCTTGACAAAGTCACAGTAACAATCATTTACTTTGCCAGCACCATCATCAATTCACTTTCTGCCTGTGAAATCAATATAGATCCACAAATAAGGTCTGAGAAATCAATACAAATCATCAGCATAGGCTGAGGATCTCTTAAAACATCAGTAAGAACCTCTTCTGTAAACAAACAACAAGAAAATCCTCTTTCAGGGCTTCTGAACCAGCAGTAAGGTCCCAGGGTTTCTGTAACAACAGCAATGTCCTCTATCAGCTGATCTGACAAAGTAACATCAGAACAGACTGACAAAGTCCCAGCACCACAGCCATGCTTCCTGCCAGTTCTGCTCTCTCACAGCCTGGGCTTCTCTTTCCATATTGTCATTGAGCTCCTCCCTGTTTTGCCACTTCCTATTGCATTAGCAACTTCCCTTCCTTAGCAAAAAGACTTAATATAATCATGTTCAAGCCTTAAAAGGAACTTGAACTGACAAAAAGGTGATAAATAATTAAAAAGCTGAAACAAGGTGTCAACTACTTCTTTGTATGCCATTACAAGGCACAAAAATTAACTGAAGAAAATAATTCCCTTAAAATTAGAGTTGAGCAAATGAAATACAATGACTTTATGAGAAATCAAGAAATAATGATACAGAACCAAAAGAATGAAAACTAGAAGGTAAAGTGAAATATGTCACTAAAAAAAAAAATCTGACCTGGAAAATAGATCCAGGAGAGATAATTAAAAAAATTATTGGACTACCTGAAAGCCATGATAAAAAAAGTTTAGATATCATCTTTCAAGAGATTATCAAGGAAAACTGTTCTGATATTCCAAAATCAGAGGGTAAAATAGAAATTGAAAGAATCCACTGGTCACTTTCTGAAAGATAACCCAAAACGTAAATTCCTGGAAATATTGTAACCAAATTACAGAGCTACCAGGTCTAGGATGAAACAATTGCAAGCAGCCAGAAAGAAACAATTCAAGTATTATGGAGTGACAGTCAGGATAATATAAGACTTAGCTGTTTCTACATTAAAGAATAAGTGGCCATGGTATATGATATATCAATAGGTAACAGAGCTAGGATTTCAAACAAGAATCAGCTACCCAATAAAACTTAATATAGTCCTTCAAGGAGGAAAATGAACATAAATGAGGTGGAGGTCATTTAAACATTCTTGATGAAAAGAAAAGAGCTGAATAGATAAAGTGACTTTCAAATATAAGGCTCAAGAGACACATATAAAGGAAACAGGAAATGGAAGTCAAGAGGGACTCAAAAAGTTTAAACTGTTTTACATTCCTACTTGGGAAGATGATATTTATAACTCTTTTTATTAGAGGAAATAGAAGTCTATATAGGCAGAAGACCCAGTTGTGCATTTAATAAGACAGATTTACATAAAAAATAAAATTAAAAGGTGAAGGTGCTAGGAAAAAGGGAAAGGGAGAGGTAAAATGGGATAAATTATCTTACAAAAAAAGAGGTAAGAAAAAGCTTATATAATGAAGAAGAAGTGCAGAGAGGTAAGGGGGAGTGAGTGAACCTTGCTTGCATCAGAATTGCCTGAAAGCAGGAGTAACGTATGCACTCAACTGGCCATAGAAATTTATCTTACCCTACAGCAAAGTAGGAGGGGAAGGGGATAAAGAAAAAAGTTAGAAGTTAGAAGGGACTGCAGACTAAGGGAGGGATTAGTTAGAAGCAAAACACTTTTGAAGAGGTCCAGGGTGAAAGGAGAGAGAATAGATTAAACAGGAGTGGAGAGAAACATGATGGAGGGAAATATACTTAGCAATAGTAATTGTGATAAAAATTTTGAAGCAAATTTCTCTGGTAAAGATCACATTTCTCAAACATATGTATAACTGAGTCAAATTTATAAAAATAAAAGCCATCCCCAATTGATAAATGATAAAAAGATATAACAGTTTTAAGATGAAGTAATCAAAACTATAGCCATACGATATACTTCTCTAAATCAATAATAATTGGAAAAATGCCAGTTAAGACAATTCTGAGATAATACCTCACATGTGCAAGATTGGCTAGTATTGCAGCAAAGAAAAAGGACAAATGTTGGAGGGAATGTAGAAAAAATGAGATATTAATGCATGTTAATGGAGTTGTGAACAGATTCAATCATTTTGTAGCACAATTTTGAGCTATCCTCAAATGGGATACAAATATTTAAGAATGGTATAATATCTGGTAATGATATAGTAGTATTATTAATATGAGCAGATACCAAATGCCTGATATAGTAATGGTCATATATGTAGAAAACTTTAATGATCAAAGTTAATGTGGCTGAATATTTTACCCCAGAATTCAATAACCACTACCTAATCTTACAATATTTCTTCCTCTGATTTATGGCAATGAAAATTATTCAAGGACATTGTTAAGTCTATATGTTTAGCCATCCTTAACGGTATCATTGTTATCAAATGGCATTGTTAAATTCTGGTTGCTAGAAGAGAAGAAATAGATAACAACACCTCTTCTGAGCTAGTATTCAGAGGTATCAAGGAAGTCAATTCTGAAGTAATTTTATACAACTAAAGAATTGGCTTTCTATTTTTAGAATGGGATTTCCTTTATTAAAGATTGATTTGTCTCCATAAAGGCTGAGTACAATCACTGACCTTTAGGTCTGACAAATAGATAAGCATGCAGAAGTTGTGACAGAAATTTCAGTTCTTGGGAACTAAGGAACAGGTCAAGATTCTGCCTAAAAGTAATCTGAAACTAAAAAAAGACTATGACTTAAAGTTTAAATTGTGATGACTGAGTTATCCTTCTTTCTCTTCCTCTACTCTTATAGGACACAACAGCTGGAAATAGCAGTACTCTGAATTTTGTGTTTTATATTATCTCTGATGAATTAAGCAACAGATTTATGCCCTACCCACCCTTTTGTCTTCAGATTCTTCCTGTTGTAGAGAGAAAAATGTTTATTTCTTCATGCTCTCTCTTTCTGACTTTATCTTGATATTTTTCTGTTTCAAAATGTCTCTGATTTTTTGTCTTCATTTCTCTCTCTCTCTCTCTCTCTCTCTCTCTTTCAGTGCACCCCTTTGTTTCTTTGTTTCCCCTTCTTTGTTTCTCCCTTATCTTCTTTCTCCCTCTTTGTTGAATGATTGATTCTATTCATGTCAAAGGATATTATTAAGAATTTGGCTCTTAATTTAGAGATTTTTTTGCATAGAATGCTATAATAATATTTTTTTTCATTAGAGGATCTTTTGGATGATAAAAGTTCCTTATGACTCTAAATTATGTGATTTTGTGATACTTGTTCCTTCAGAAGTTTGCCAGAAATTTTCTTGAAATATGTTCTGTTTTATTTCTATAAAAGAGCCCCCTCTTTTTTACTCGACAAATTTTGGGTTTCTTCAGTGTGGGTACTTATACCTAGCATTCAACCATCAACAACCTTAAAAGATCCAAAGGTAAATAAATATTGATCTAAAAACATAGATTGTACAATAACAGAAAAATGAGAATCTATAACATTTGTTCAAATTAATCATTGACAAGATACAAGATCAGTATATATTTGCATTTGGGGTGTTTTTTTATCCACATTTAATGAATGCCTTATTTATTAAATCCAAGGTGAGAACCATAAGAAATGTTAACTATGTCTGCCTGAAATTCTAGAGATGAAAAAATTCCATATAAATTAGGGTAATGAAACAAAATGAGTAAAAAAATTAGCAGAAAATTAACTTAATTCAGAACAATTTCATTCCCAATTTTATACAGATAACAATAATGAATGACAAGTTATAGGATTGCTCAATACCTATTTCAGGATAGAAAAATATGAAATTAGAAGACAGAATATGTCTAAATATCCTCAAAGTTCTAAATATTTTCTGCCTCTTCAATATTTTAGCCTGCCCACAAAATATCTAAAAATATTAAATGGAAAGGACCTCACCATCTCTCTTTCCCTGATTCCATCTCATCCCTCCCAGAAAGCATTATTTCTCACTTAAATTCCAAATTAGCATTCAGTGCAATACAACATTGCCCAAGATTCTTACCTCCTTATGACTGTGTCTGCTTAAAGAGCTACTATGATAAAACGCCATGGTAAAATGTAATAACACTAGAAGTTATTTCACACAGAGAAAATAATAAATAGAAAAAAGCAGGTAAAGATATTTTTTCTCTGAAAATAATAATATAATTAAGCACAAATTTTATACTAAAATAAACATTTAAAATATTCTTGAATGAAACTATAAATAGTGGTTATTTTAAGAAAAATATTCCTCAAACAGCATATAGATTTAAAACAAATTCTTCTCATTTTCTTTGAGATTTCTGAGTCTTAATCTTTAAATAAATGAATGTTAAGAAAGAAATTTGATGTATATCAAGAGTTTTTTTTACAAAAATATTTTTTTACCTTGAGTTTTTGAGAATAATTAATAACTTACTTCCAAACAAAGCCAAAGATGGAATAAATTACATAATTCAAAGCAAAAAAAATTCCAAATTCTCAAAATAACCAAAAAAAATTTGCAAATTATTGTGCCAGCACCACAGTTTTCTACTATTTATCACTTGTTAAAAAACATACAGACACTTTAACAAATGTAACAGCAAGTAAAGGAGAGCAAAGCTCCTTTTTTGGTTATTCAAGTATTTAGCATCTTGTTTCAGTTCAAGTGTCTTTCAGCCTTCCTTGTGATTATATTGAATCTGTTAGAAACAGAACCTGTGAAGTCCACAGTGGGAGGGACTTGACAAAGACCTGAAAGGAGAGCATAAGAAGTGGAAAGAAGAGGGAGGAGCTAAAAGGAGAGCATAAGAAGTGGAAAGAAGATGGAGGAGCTAAAGACCATATAAAAGGAGGAGCAGAAGCTGGGACCAAGAACACTAATACTTGTAGTGTCTGGCACTCTGTTTGTCTGTTCTGTCTTTGTTGATTTGCATTTGTGTTACTTTTTCAGACAGAAGCACCCTTTCTATTGATTTTTTGACTCTGTCAAACAGAAGCCTGCTGTCTGTTGTTTGCATTACTTTGTCAGACAGATGGACCCTGTCTGTTGACATGCATTGATTTCACAGGCAGAAAGCGAATTGAAATGATAGTGCAGGCAATGTGTGTGAATATTTTTATAATTCTGCTAAGCTTCATGTGTGTAGATATTGGTGTGGCTCTGTTAAGTTTTCCCAGGAACAGAGACTTTGAAGGACTTGAGGTGGATAGGTCATTATGAACTCAAACTGGAAGAGGGGCTGGAGCAGGATCTGGGAGCTGCCTACCTGTGAATCCAGGTGACAGTTGTGTGAATTCAGACAAGAGCTGAGAGCATGGAAAAGGAAAAAAATGGGATTTAGGAGACAGCCTAAAGTCAAGGTGAATGGACCTTTCCTTGGGTAGTTAGTGCTGGCTGACAACATCATACCTTACTGTGATCTAGGGGTGGGAGAACTTTGTGTTTTGTACCCCTTAAGGATGATTGAGCTAAGGATGACTGGAAGCTAGTCTGCAATCAAGAAGAAAGAAGGTTTTCTGACTGATGAAATTAAGACAATGTGACTTAAGGATGGGAGATTTTTTTACTTTCTATCCTGAATGATATTTTTTTTGTTTAAAAATGCATCCAATTTAGTAGTAATTGGTTATATTACATTGGTGTGAATGTTGAACTTTGGTTTCTGTGAATATTTTCCTTTAGTTTATTGCTGAATAAATTAAAAATTTACTGTACTATATTATCAGAACCTTAAATCTCTTCACAGCAGCAGTCCTCTGGAAAGCTGCTTGTTCTTGATTTTACAACAAATTAACACCAAAGTATTTAATATAGTTATCATACCTGCTGTTTGGTATTAAAAAACTGATTTCAGGATATATCTGATTAATTTTCTTCTATTGTTCCACTTTACATAACATTTCTTGCTTGTTTTAATTCATGACATTTTCCATAAACTTATACTCTCATTATATTCATATATCAAATTTATTAATCTCCTATTCATTGAATAAAATGTTTTCAGTAGTTTTTTTTTGTATTATAAACCATGCTGCTATAGTTTTAAATGAGAGTCCTTTGCTTACACGTTTAAACACATAACTATTTTAGATGTTAGTTTTTTCGGGGGTTTATTTTTTTATTATTTTTTTATTTTATTTTATTGACTTGTTTGTTTACTTTTAGGTTACAAGATTCAGTTCTAGAGTCACTTGAGTTTCAGATTTTTCTCCCCTTCCTCCCCTCCCCCTACCCTCACCATGGCGGCATACAATCATGTATAGGATCTTCAAACTCTTTCACATTGTACAATAGTCTGGTTGTATAGGTATTAAAGCCAATGGAGTGAACAGTGAGAACAGAGAAACAAAAGCCAAACATAGAAAAGAATGATAGCCTGCATTGCTTCAGTCTCCTTTTAAACTCTGATCTTTCTGGGTCTTTCTCTGAATGTAGATATTGCCTTCCATACTGAGACTTGTAGAGTTGTCTTTTAACTGTGCAATCCTGAGAAGTGTCCAGTTTTTCAAAATTGGTCATCACATATATGATGTATCTGTGACTGTGTACAAATTTTTCCTGGTTCTGCTCTTCTCACTCAGCATCAATTCATATAAGCCTCTCCAGGTAATTATGAAGTCAATCTCCTTTCCATTTCTTATAGCACAATAATATTCCATCA
>JAQQSW010016183.1:0-11729 GCA_028646575.1 Pseudocheirus occidentalis | reverse complement strand
TATGTATCTATGTATCTATGTATCTATGTATCTATGTATCTATCTATCTATCTATCTATCTATCTATCTATCTATCTATCTATCTATCTATCTATCAGACCCTCCATGCCCTACCAGAAAGTTAGAGTGGTGTTGGAGGAGGGTGTAAAAGAGAACAGATTGAGGGAGGGTCATTACAGTGGGATCACTGTTTCGGAGTTGCGGGTAACAGAAAGATGGGGAGAAAATTTGTAACTCAAAATCTTGGGGAAAGGAATGATGTGAACTAGAAAATAAAAAAATAAAATTAAAATTAAATAAAATTTTTAAAAAGAAGGTTGTTGATTTCCCTTTTCTCAGTCTAGGAGTTATTTAACCTATTCATAAGAGATGATTTCATTTTCAATTCAATTCAACAAACATTAAAGACACTGTTGAGAGTTACAACCATGGAAATGAAAATGGCTTTAGGTCTGGAGCACTATTTCCAGTAAGTCATGCAAAAAATTGCCTAGTGAAAAAATGAACTTGTTTAAGATCATTGGAGGGCTGCTATTTCTGAATGGCCAAGGCCAAATCTGATTGAGAAGATGCAGAGTTGCAGCTTTGTCTTCTCCAATGACTCATCTTCCTAACTTTAGAGCTTAGTTATGTAAAGTCTCCACTTCTTTTTTTCATGGGATTAATAAAACAGCAAATTATACCTTCTATCAGTTCCCTTTGGAAAGTCTGGTAAAAATTCATGGGGCTACACTGAGGCACAAATAGGATGGAAGAGGTTATGAAAATGTAATAACCATTACTTATATCCTATGCTATGTGTACAATTTCCCATTTCTATGCATTTATTATTGGAAATATACTAGGAGATGCTTTAACAATTATTTGCCTGTTTTTACATACCTTTGAAAGTTGTGTTCATTTGTTGGTGGAGCATACAGGGGAAAGAGAACATGATTCTTACCTTTTTATGTTATTTTTATGCAGGATTTTGTGAACAAAATCTGTTTTCTGTTCACAATACACAAAAAAAGTTATACATTTCTCTATCACAGTATTTACATCCCATTTCAAATATTCTATTTTGGTTTTTCTTTACTTTCTAAAACCTCACCTGTATTGATTTCCTTCATTCTTATATCTTAATTAAAACCTCTTATGAATGATTTCCAAATCTACATCTCTAGCCTTGACACTTCTCCGTAGGCTTAGCAACAAATTTCATAAAATCAAAGGGAGATTGAATTGTGGAGTTAGAGTTAGAAGTTATCTTAGCAATCTTTAAGAATGTAAGAAATAGTTATCAGATGGATTTCAGAAAAACCTGGAAAGATTTACCTGCATTGATGCAAAGTGAAGTGAGCAGAACCAGGAGGTCAATGTATATAATAACTCTAACACTGTGTGATTTTTTCAGAAACGTAATGATCCAATTCCAAAAGACCCATGATGAAAAATGTTATCCACATCCAGAAAAAGAACTGATAGAGTCTGAATGCAGATTGAAGCATACTATTTGCACTTGATTTTTTCATAGTTTTTGTCCCTATTGTTCTGTATATTCTTTCACAATATGACTAATAAGAAAATATTTCATATGATTGCACATATACAACCTATATCAAATTGCTTTCCTTCTTAGGGAGAAGCAGAAAGGTGATTAGGGGAGAGAAGGAAAAATTTTGAATTCAAAATTTTATTTAAAAAATGAATGGTAGAATTGTCTTTATATATAATTAGAAAAAATAAAATGCTGTTTAAAAGAAAAAAATCTTCAAGCATACCTCACTGATTATATAGATGAAAAATTTAAGTATAGTGAGATGATTTGCCTGAGGTCACACAGGTAGTGGTAAAATGGTATTATAGTACAGTGTTGTCAAACACAGATATAAACAATCCCTCTTGGTTTAATATTGACTTAGAAAATCACAAATTAACATTATCTATATTGTATTATACATACATATATATATATATATATATATATATATATATATATATATAATTTTCTTTATAATTTTCTGATTATATTTCAATTTAGTGGCACTTGAGAGTTTTCCTGCTCCAAGTCTGACAGTTTTGGTGTTGTTGATCAGAGAGGCAGTATTGCAAGAAGTAGTTGGTTTAGTAGTTAAGTAATGGCCTGGCCTAGGAGCCAGGGAGACTTGGGTTCAAATTGTTTCCTGTTGTGTTGCCGCATACAAGTCACTTAACCTCTTTAAATTTCAGTTTCTACTTGTGTAAAGTGAATGGGTTTATCTAGATCACCTATAAGGTCTTTATCAGCTTTAGATCTATGGTTCAATGATAAATGGCAAAGCCAGGGTTTGAATCCATGTCATCTGACTCAAGATCCAACCTTTCCCACTACCCCACATCATTTCAAATGATCAAAAACATATCTCTTCCTATCAATACTTATAGGACACCAAGTCTAAATTTGAAATCATCTTTCCTCAGAAATATATCCCCTCCTCTCCGCCAGTCCCATCAATGTTCTCAATACCTCTATCAATGATATCAATCTATCCCTATTATATACATTTAACAGTTCTATCTTTTAAAGCTTTTTTCATATCCCACACATTTAATCATATGACAAGTCCTGTTAATTTTATCTCTATATATTCACTCCCTTCCTTACTTTTTCTATAACTCATTTCAGACTCTGCTCCATTATGACCAGCTCCTTGGAGTTCATTCACTTTAATTCAACAAACATTTATCAAGGAATTACCATAAATGAGGCACTTTCCAGGTACAACAGATATTCTATATCCTACCAAAATCCCCAGCAAAAACAAAACTAACAACTCTAAAATAAGGGGAAAAAATTACCCTAAAGAAGTTTCCAGGACAATTCTGTAGCTGCGAGCCAAAACAACTTTTTTGCTTTCCAGCCCTGATCATTTACTTTAATGCTCCAATATCTTCTATGGCTCCCTATCACCTACTAAATCAAGTCTGTACTTGAGAGTCTCCAATCAAAATCTCAGCCTTAACTAACACTATCACTTTTCATATTCTAGCCAAATTTATCCAAGGACTTTCTGCCTCTGCCTTTATACATCCTGCTCCTTATGCTTGCAATTGCTTAACCCTGCCATTCCTTTCCATCTATTTCACATATTAGTCATCTTTTTTTATTATTCATAACAAGTACTGTACACAATTACAGACACAACGTATGTGTGACGACCAACTTTTACAGACTGTACTCTTTTCAGCAATGCAAGGTTATAAGACAACTCCAAAAGACTCATGATGGAAAGAGATGTCTACGTTCAGAGAAAGAACTAGAAAGAACAGAGTTTGAATGCAGATTAAAGCAAACTACCTGTTCTCTTTCCTTTTCTTGTTTGGTGTTGTTTCCTCTTTGCAGTTGTTCATTCCATCGGTTACAATCCTTCTTTATAACCTGACTAATGTCTAATGTGAAAATATTTGCTGATCCTATATTTGACTGCATGCTGACGGAGGGTGGGGGAGCAAGCAGGAGAGAGGGGGAGAGAAATTTGAAACTCAAGGGATTGTGGAAGTGAAGCTTTTAAACTAAAAACAAACAAACAACTTATTAAAGACCCCCCAAAAAATTAAAAAAAGAACAAATACAACCACCTTTGTAAAACCTGTCCAGATCCAGGTCCTCAAGGCCAAGAAGTATTATATTCCTCAGCTGCTGCATAGAATTTCATATTGCTTTTTTTCTAAATTTATTATATCTTACTATGTGCTTGCCTATTCATGCTTACTAGAGTCTAAACTCTTATTATATCTTTGGATCCCTTTCTGCCCCAGGAGAATGCATTTTACACAATCAACAACATAATGTTTACTGAATGACTCAATCAATCATTCAATAATTCAATGACTTATCCTCACTAAAGGGTAAAAATGAAATTTTCGTCCAATTAATTGAGGCTGAAACAAGATTCAGGAGTTCTACATGCTACCATTAGCTTTGTACCATACACTGATTGTGTGAAATAAAATTACTAGCTTAATCTTTCTTCAACATCTTAATTTATTTCTCCAACCATCAAATAAAATTACAATTTAATAGAATCATAACTTTAGAATTGAAAGGGACCTTAGATGTCACAGAGGCAACCTCCTCATTTAACAAATGAACTAGCTGAGGCCCAGAAAGTTTAAGGGATTAGACCAGAGTAATATGGCTACAAAATACCTAATATAGAATGTTGCCTTACTTCCTGATTTTGAGATCACAATTCTATCTGCTACATTATACTGCCTCTTATAAAATAAACTTTTCACAAATTTTCATTAACTTTTCTTGCTCAAAAATCATGCTGTTTGCTTCTGTATTTTTCTCATTTTACTATGTATACCATCAGAATAATCATATCATTTTCTATGTACCTCACCAGCAAGTAAGGACAGATAAACTAATGCACATGAAAGAATGCTGGGTTATTTGACATAAATAAGCTACCCTATGTAAGGACAAAATGTTTTTATTAATCATGTAATATTTCCTATCCTCCAATAAAGTGCTGATCCAGTGCCTCATAAGGGCATGAAGATGACCCTATGTTCTCAAAGACTGTACCAGGGGAAAAGTTATCTCTGCAAATCTTTTTTTTAACATTTGATTTTAAAATTTTGAATTCCAGATTCTTTAACTTCCTCCTTCATCACCCACCCTTATTGGGAAGATAAGCAATTCAATATAGGTTGTATGTGTGTAGCTATGCAAAACATTTCCATAGTGGATATATTGTGAAAGACTGACTATATTTCTTTCTATCCTATTCCACCCTCCACTTTTTCTATTTTCTACTTTGACCCTGTCCCTTTTCAAGAGCGTGTGCTTCTAACTGTCCCCCAACCTGCCCTGCCCTCCATCATCCCCCCTCTCATCCCTTTTCCCCCTACTCTCCTGTAAGGTGAGATACCCTCTTTACTGTGTATGTCATTGCCTCCCTAAGCCAAATTCAATGCGAATAAGTTTGACCCTTTCCCTTTTGCCTTCCTGTTCTTCCCCTCCATTGTAACAGTTTTCCCTTGCCTCTTCTACATGAGATAATTTACCCCATTCTTTCTCTCCCCCATCTCCTCTCATTATATTCCTCTCTCATCTCTCAATTTCACCTGTTAAGTATCATCCCTTCCTACTCATTTGATTCTTTGCCCTCTATCTATGTATACCTGTACACATACATAATACACACACTCACATAGATATATATTCATACACACAAATACCCTCCAATATAGACACATATATGTTTGCATACATATGTAGGCATACTGAGAAATGTTTCATAAGTTACAATGATCACTTTTCAATATAGGCATGTAAATAGCTCAACTTTGATAAGTTCCTTAGGATTCCTTATCCCTGTTTACCTTCTCATGCTTCTCTTGCTTCTTGTGTCTGTGTCAAATTTTCTATTCAGCTCTGTTTTTTTTTTCAATAAGAATGCTTGAAAGTCCTCCACGTCATTGAATGACCACATTTTCCCCTGAAACATTACATTCAGTTTTCCTGAGAAGGTGATTCTTGGTTTTAATTCCATCTCCATTGACCTCCAGAATATCATATTCCAAGCCCTTTTATCCTTCAGTGTAGAAGCTGCAAGATCCTGTGTTATCCTGATTGTGTTTCCACAATATTCAAATTGTTTTGTCTTGGCTGGTTGTAATATTTTATCCTTGACCTGGCCACTCCAGAACCTGTCTATAATATTCTTAGGTGTTTCCTTTTGGGGATCTTTTTCAAGAGGTGATCAGCGAATTCTTTCAAACTCTAGTTTGCCCTCTGGTTCAAAAACTTCAGGGCAATTTTCCTTGAGAATTTCTTGAAGGATGATTTCTTGGTTCTTTTTTTGATCATAGCTTTCAAGCAGTCCAGTAATTTTTAAATTCTTTCTCCTATATCTATTTTCCAGTTCAACGGTTTTTCCAATGAAATATTTCACATTGTCTTCTATTTTTTAATTTTTTGAGATCTGTTTAATATTATCTTGATTTCTCATAAAGTCATTAGCTTCCATTTGCTCCAATCTAATTCTGAAGCAATTCTTATCTTCAGGGAGCTTTTGACAAATTTTTCCATCTGACAAACTCAGCTTTTTAAGGCATTCTCCTCATTGTATTTTTGGACCTCTTTTGCCATTTGAGTTAGTATTTTAAGGTGTTATTTTCTTCTGTCAAGTTGTTCACTCACTTTTCATGATTTTCTTGCATTATTCTTATTTCCCTTCCCAATTTTTCCTCCACTTCTCTTATTTGGTTTTCAAAGTCCTTCTTAATCTCCTCTATGGCCAATAACCAGTTCATATTTTTCTTGGAAGCTTTTGGTGCAGGAGTTCTGACTTCATTGTCTTCCTGCCATTCCGTGCTCTGCTCTCTTTTGTTCCTCCAAAAAGGAATCTAAACTTGGATCACTGTGCTTGCTTTGTTTCTTTGGTTGCCCATGTTGCCACTCAATTACTTGACTTTTGAGCTTTTCGTCACAGTGGAACTCTTCTTCCAAAGATGAGAGCTTTGTTCCAAATCACTGGATTTTTGCAGCTGCTGGAGCTATTAGTAAGGTACCCTCTCTGAAACCTATACAAGCTCTGGCACCTGGTCACACACCCCAGGACCTCCACCCAGGACAGTGATCCAGATCCAAGCTGGTTAAAGCAAGAGCAATTACCCTTCAGAATGGTCACTTGGCACCCCTATGATCAACAGACTAGGAGCTCTGAAGCAACCATATGGAGATGGCTACATGGCCACTGCATCTGAGCTGCTTCTTCCTTCAGGGGGCAGAGGCTGGATTGTACTCTTGGTCCCCCTGTTCCCAAAGTCCACACTGACCTTTTACTTTGTCTTTGGCATTTATAGGTTGATAATTCTGGAAACGATCACAGATGTTGGTGATCCACTTTTCTGAAATCCCTCCAGCCTTGGCTGATCAGGGCCACCCTGGGGCTAAAACCATGAACTCATGAGGGGCTGAACTTAATTCCTAGAACACTGCGATGCACCCTTCCTGTCCACCTGCCAGGCTGCCCTCAGTGGGAGATTTATTTCTCTCTGTCACTTTGTGGGTTCTGTAGCTCTAAAATGTGTTTAGAGTCATATTTTATACGTATTTGAGGTGGTTATGGGGGGAGCTCATGGAGTTTTCCTGCTTCTATGCTGCCATCTTGGCTCTGCCCCCTGCTATTCTTTTCCAAGCCATGAGAGCCTCAGGTATAGATCTGGCAATGGTCTATAATTTTTGTTTTCTGAAGTCCAGGTCTGCTAAATTTGTTGTTGTTTTTCAGTCATTTCTCACTCATACCTGATTCTTTGTGACAGCTTCTGGGCATTTTCTTGGCAAAGATACTAGTGTGGTTTGCCATTTCCTTCTCCATCCCATTTTACAGAGAGGGAAAATGAGGTAAATAGGGTCAAGTAACTTTCCCACCTAGAAAGTGTCTGTGGCCAGATTTGAACTCAGAAAGATGAGTGATCCTGATTCCAAGCCCAGCACTCTATCCACTGTTTCACCTAGCTGACAAATGTTAAAATTAGAAGGTCTTATTACTAAAAGTTGGACTACTGGATACTAACTTCTATTTATTTATGTTTGTTTATTTACTTATTCATTCATTTATTTTTGGCATTACCACTGGGGTTCATGAACTTTAAAAGCATCTATCTTTATAATTACACACGCGCACATAGATTTGGTTTCCTTGGTGATTCTATGTGTTCCATTTCATGCATTTAAAAACATTCTGACAAGTGCAGACTTGACTAGATTGTCACAGGAATACATGGGACAAAAAAATGTTAGGAACAGTGGTTCCTAACCATCCTAACTATGATCTGTGTAGGTGGAGGGGATACCTACACCTCATAAAATCATAAATCCATGTCTTGGAGACGAAAAATAATATTCCCAGTAATCACATTTTCCTCAATTATTATAACTTCCCACAGCAATAAGTGGAACTATATTTTTTTTTTGTTTTTTGTTTTTTGCTTTTTGGAGGGCAGTTGAGGGTTAAGTGACTTGCCCAAGGTCACATGGCTAGTTTTTGTGCTAAGTGTCTGAGGCCGGATTTGAACTCAGGTCCTCCTGACTCCAGGGCCGGTGCTCTATTCACTGCGCCACCTAGCCACCCTGGAACTATATTATTTTTAATTTCATTTTTGTGAGTTTCTCTTCCTTGCTTAGTTTCACAGAAATACCAGAAAGAAAAGGAAGGAAAAAAAATAAGCAAAGGCCCTCAGTAATTCAGATTCTTCATTTGTTAGGGATTCCTTGAATATTCAGGCACCAAGTATTCAAAGGAGAATTCTTCTGTATTTCCAGGGGTCTCTTTCCAGCAGGTAGATCCTTGCTCTGTCTGCCTGTGTCACTCTTGTCTGTCTTTGACAGAGAGAACAGTGACTCCTTCTGTTTAACTAGATTTAAACATCACTGGGCATATATTATCAACTTGGAAAGACTTCCCTTCCTTTCTAAGCTTGGGAGCTATCTGAAAATTAAAGTCAATCTCCAGGTGGCTGCTCAGAACCATGGAGACCATACTTAGGAAAATGCTTAGGAGTATAGAGTGAGGTTTTAGTTGCTTTTGCAGGGACTCTTTCTTCATCTTTGTACACAAGCCATATTTTTTTTTCTGCACATGTGTGATTTCCATTAGGAAGGATGGGAGGTGTATATGGACATATACAAAAACAGAGCTTTCACTGGTTCTACAATTGTAAAAGGCAGATCTGATAACATTTCCCTATAGCCTCAGCATGGTGTTGAAAACTACAAGTAGTAAAACATTGATTTTTTTTTCTTCTTCTCTCCCACACACCCCGCCCTCCCCTTTCCAGGGCTTGTCTAGGTTTCATCAGTGTGAATGCCAGATGGAGAGTGACTGGTTTTAGCTCATGGATGGAAGCCCGCCAATGAGGGAGAGGCTGCAGTTTGAACTAATCTTCAAGTGGAGGAGGGGGGAGACCCCTGGAGGATTTGAAAAACATATTTACACCTCCTGCTATGCCAACAGCGACAGCAACACAAATCATTGATGTGTACAGACAGCAAGATGGAAACATATTTAACTGAGTGGAAGTTAGAAACAGCCACCACCCACAGCATCTCATAAGAAGGTACTTTAATAAGACACTTTCCTACCCTCCTGTTATGGGAATCTGGTGATATCTGCCATCTTCCCATCTTCAGGTCTTTCCTCCTTTCTTTAATTTGGTAAAATTTAATGAGCTGGAAAGGCCTCTCTCCTAATTTCTGCTTAACCTCCACCTTAGTGTTCCCTGAGAAATGAAAAACCATTGTTTACAATTCTTCAGTAGAGAGTAGCAGTGACATATTGGAGTTGGCAGGGCAATGAAGTCCTGAACTTTGTGTCAGCAAAATATCTGGCCCTCACTTAGGAAGAACTGAGTCCATGGAGACATTACTCTCGAGTAGCCATAATAACCCATTATTCTCTCTTGCTTCTGCCTGTGTTCCTTCATCTCCAGGGCATGGAGTTCAATTACTACAGGAAAGCTTCTCATTTCCTAAAACTAAACCTTGTCCTTTGTGTTTGACCTCTTCTTCTGGCAGAGCTGAAACTAGGGCAGAGTAACTGAGGTTTTGCTCCATGGTGAAAAAATTTAGAGAGGTTTCTTTCTTCCATTAACAGTTCTCTTTTTCTATACTTTGCTACTTGAGATACCAGAATCTTAGTTATCACTTTGTCCTCCATAGCTTGATATTGCTAACTTCTCAGCAGAATGTTGGCATCTGGCACAATACTTATAAAGCAGGGTTTCAAACATGGAGGTCCATATAAACAATGTTTGAATAGCTATGTGACTATATACCCTTGTGTCCAGAAATACACATCATCCTTCTGGTGGTATTATATCTATGTTTACTTTATATGTGCTATACTATTGTGTCTTAGATATTATTCCTCTAAGAATAATATGTTTTTTAGAGCTTCACTGGACCTTGTAGATCATCTAGTTCACTTTGAATTCCTCATTTTAAATTTAAGAGAAGAGAATCATTCTGTATTTCATAAATTTAGTGAGTTATTGAGCCAGGGAAAAAAAGGCAAATGAACAAGCAAAAAAACAAAAACAAAAACAAAAAAACTCAATTGTCTTGTTTCCCAGTCCATCATTCTCTTTACCATAACATTATTCTTTGGAGTTTAGTTATTTATTCAAATGCTTCATTTGCAGTGTATTTCATCTCAGTCTTATAATTTGTTGTTGTTCAGTTGTTCACTCATGTCCAGCTCTTCATGGCCCCATGGAATATAGTCCACAAATACTGTCCATGGAGTTTTCTTGCCAAAGCCACTGGAGGAGTTTTCCATTTCCTTCTCCAAGTAATTAAGGCAAACAGAGGCTAAGTGACTTGTTCAGGGTCCCACGGTTAGTAAGTGTCTGAGGCTAGATTTGAACTCAGACCTTCCTGACTTTAGGCTTAGAGTTCTATCCACATATATTCCCTCATATTTCCAAATACAGAATACTGTAAATAGTCCAAATAACAGTAGTCATTCCTGGTGCATAATGATCTGGAGTCATTTCTATAGACTCTATACTTTGAGGGAGGACCATTATGGTGACTGGTATCAGCAAGGAACCTACAAGAGGAGAAGGAGGTCTGCCAGTTTATGTGAAAAAAAATTGTGGGCTTTTATATGTGCATTTATGCAATCAGGTTAAGTAAATTACCCAAAGTTCCATAGCTAATCAACCTATAATGACCCCATTTTCCCCACCTAATGTGGCATAAGTTTGAAAAAGCATTGAATTGTAAGTCAAGAGACCTGAGTTTTGGTTCCATGTCTGCCATTTACTAGTTCCCTGACTTAGTATCACCATTTTCCATTTTTTAGAATTCATTTCTCATCTTAAAAATCAAAGAATTAGACTAAATTACCAATAGTGTCCCTTTTAGCTAAAAAAAAAATCTATGAATCATTGGATAAGACAAAGGTTGATACGATCTCTCTTCAACACATACCAATTCAGGTTTCATGTTGCCCCTTTATTAATGTTTTCTCTTCTAACTATTCTCCATAGTGATATTAACTTATATTAACTTGACTTGGCCTTATATAATTGACTAGAGAGAGGCCACAGCATACACCCTAAATATTTCTCCTCCAAGTGATAGGTTGAATGAAGAAGGAATGCTTCATCCAAGCAAGAGAAGACTCAAGAGTGGAAAAGATGGCCATGCTTATATATCTTTTTTTAAATTTTAATTTATTTTCTTGATTACATCATTCATTTCCAGAAGCTTTTGAGTTATAGATTTTCTCCCCTTCTTTCCCCAACCCCCAAGCCCAAAACAGTGATCCACCGCAAAGCCCATCTCACAATCTGCTCTCTTCTAGGTCCTCCTCCAACGCCCCTCTAACTTTCTGGTAGGGCAGGGAGGGTCTCCCTACCCCAGTCCCTGCATGTCTCATTTCCCAGTTGCATGTAGTTAACAATAATAATAATTATATATACATATATTTGTTTGTTTGTTTGTTTTTTAACATTTTATTGTATAACTTTAAATTCTAGATTCTTGCTGTTCCTCCCTTGTCACCAACTCCCACTGGAATGAGCAGCAATTCAATATGGGCTGTACATGTGTAATTATGCAGGACATCTCCACGGTGGACATATTTTGAGAAGCTGATTGTATGTCCCTCCTTCCTATACTGCATCCCCCCTTGTTTTGTTCTCTTCCCTGTCCCTGTCCCTTTACTGAAGTGTGTGCTTCCAGT
>JAQQSW010016182.1:0-11729 GCA_028646575.1 Pseudocheirus occidentalis | reverse complement strand
CTGTCTCTCCAAAATTCTCCTGCTTATAAACACTGGCCTTCTCCCAAGTCAACAGGGGAGTGTCTCAGCCAATAGCATTCTTCCACGTCAACAGGGGAATTCACACCTTTTCACCAATGGACAGAGTTCTGTACTTAGCCCTAATTTACTGATCTATTTAGCCCTAAGTATCTGATCTACTTAGCCCCAAGTAGCCTATCCACTTAGCCCTAAATATCCAACAAATTTATTACCATTACAATGTTTGCCACCTCTGCTCCATATCACATAGCTTCTTATTACTAGTATTATGCAGCTACTGTTACTTATTACTACTATTTGCTTATTACAACTATTGGTAAAACAGTTTCAAAGGAGCTAAGTAACTTCCTCCAATCTCATAAAGCAAGAAAATATTAGAGGCAAGACTTAAACTCAGGTCCCTCTGAGCTGTGAGTGTAGGAGCTCTTTGTCTTGCATTTTAATTACATCCTGGGAAATAGAATGACAGAGTAGTTGATTTAGACATGTTACAAGGTAAAGCGTTTTGGTGAAACCAGAATAACTCATTGGAGTCGTAGTACGATTGGTGATTATTCACCTTATAGGCAAGGTAGAGAGTTACTTAATAATGAAACACATTGAGAGGGATGACAAGAAATATGATATAGTGTAATATGGGTGAATTGTCCCATAGGGGTCATTGCTTGGAGCATACATGGATAATCTCATTCTGCTTCTTGTTGGCAATGAGAGAACACTGGGATCAGATTCCAGTCATTTATGACTTAATGCTTACTCAGAATTATCAAATACAAAATCTTCTGTTTCACACTCAAAGCCCTTCATAAGTTAGCCCTCCCCATCTTTCTAGTGTTCTTGTATACTTCCCCACATACTGTACTCTGGTCCCCTGCAGTTCCTTGATCAAGACACTCTGTCTCTGACCCCAGGCATTTTCATTGTTTGACCCCATGCCCATCATACTCTCCTTCCTCATCTCTACCTCTTGAAATCCCCTAACTTCTTTTTATGTCCCAGCTTAAATCCCACCCTCTACAGGAAGTATTTCCCAGTCTCTTTACATTCTAGTATCTTCTATTAGTTGGCTTTTCCTATTTATCCTGTACATAGCTTGTTGAGCATAACTGTGTGAATGCTGTTTCATTGATTAGATTTTGAGCTCCTCAGAAGCAGAGATGTTTTGTACCTTTCATTGTATCTTCAGCATTTATTCTTTCTTTTTTTGAAGGAAGGAAGGCAAAGCAATTGGGGTTAAGTGACTTGGCCAAGGTCACACAGCCAGTACATATTAAGTGTCAGAGGTTGGATTTCAACTCAGGTCCTCCTGACTCCAGGGCCAGTGCTCCATTTACTGTGCCACCTCAACATTTATTCTTAATGCAGCACCTGGCACACATTATATGCACTTAATAAATGTTTATTTACTGGATTTGACTGACAGACTCCAAAGCCCTGAAGTTGACTGCTGCATTAGAAAGGCTAGTAACTTCAGAGGATGTACAAAACAAATGACTGGGTTCTTCTACATTATTTTTTGATCTTCCTCTGGCTACTCAATTCTTTTCTTGGTTTTTTTTTTGCCTGGAAAAGTGAAGGACCTTTGAACTGGACATGACAGAAGAAAAAAATGGGAATTGATATCCAAGATAAATAAGGAAATAGTAAGAAAGGTCCAAACTGAATTTGATAAATTCTTGCAATTGGGCTCAAATGAACTATGTTTCCTGTTACTGAAAGCCCTGGTGGTTGTGATTGTTGAGTCATTCTCAAGGACCTTTAAATGACCAATGACAACAGGAAAGGTAAGGTTCTAAAGGACTGGAGAAGGGTAAATGTCCCATTTTTAAATAAAAGGAATCTGTAAAGTATAGGCTAACATTAATTTAATTTCATAGAAAAATTACAGAACATATTTTTAGAGAGATGATTCATGAATGAATCAGTGATCATAAAGAAAGAGCGTAACCATGACAGATTAATCTTATTTTATAGGGTTTTGTTAGCCTGGTAAATTAAGGGCATTCTAAGATTTCAGCTCTCTGGATTTTAGAAGTCTCCTATAATTCTTAGAAAGATATGGATTCAATAATAACACATTTAGAAAGATTCAGAACTGGTTAGGTGAATGTAGTAAAAGAGGTGTCAGTAACAGTTCCACATCAACTTGGAAAGATATTTCCAATATGGTGTTATACTCATTCATGCCTGATGTTGCTTAATGGTCTAATATGGTGCTACACTCCTCTATACATGATAGATATCAAATTGGAAGATGTCACATAGCTTGGAGGGATAGCAACTTCTAATGGATAACATTAACATGGTATTTCAAAGTTTTAAAATATCTTCACATGTGTTAACTCATTTGATCCCAATAAAAACCCACTGAAGTAAGTGCTATTCCTATTTTACAGTTGAAGAAACTGAGGCATATAGATAATAAGAGACATGCACAGCTGATCAGCATTTGAGGAGAGATTTTAACTCAGGACTAATGCTAAATCCAAGAATATCCACCGTACCAACTAGCTGCCAAGCTAGCTGGCACATTGAATATGAGGACCAATATCCAAAAATATCTTGTTGGAATAGAACATCAAACTGGGTTTAATAAAATGAAATTTAGTAGGGATAAATATAAAGTCTTAGACTTGTCCTAAAGTTTTGATTAAATAAAGTTCAGGATGGGGTGGGGTGTATTTTTAGGTAATAGTTTGTCTGAAATATGATGTGTGCATTTTAGTCAGTGGCATGCTGATAAATGTGTAACTGTTGATGCTCCCAGTTTAGTCTATATTATTAACATTTTCTTCATCACTTTCTTAAGTCTAGATAGTAAAATGCACACACACTAATTCAAGGCTTGATCCATAATATTTGCTGATTTGTGAGGTGTAAATGTTCATGTTTAGAATTGAAGAATCAGCTCTCATCAACTAATTCAAGCTAGCTCTTGCACACACCTCATTCTAGTGGACTCTGAGTTCAATATGACTCAATAATGTAATATGGATTGGAATTGTGATTTCATCAATACTGGGAAATTCTGGGTGTGAAAACTTAGAGCCAAAAAAAGGACTAAAGAGGTGATAGAGTAGTGGACAAGCAGATAGGGTAGAAAGGTGCTCATTGCATCACTATGAATTGAGTACAGGAGAGGTGATTTAATCTTACTCAAAAAACTCTAGGTAAGACCTAAGTGAATCATAGCATTCCATATAGGATGATTTAAAAAGCATTCAGAAACATAAGTCATAGCCAGTTTTACAATTTGCTTGGCAGCTGATAGTTAACTTTTATCAAGATATAGTTTGGCAATTCTGCTAATCAGACATTTCACATTTCACCTCTACTTTGAGCACTGTCAAATTGAATAGCCAACTTCTTTATTTTTTCTGATGGCTTCTCTTTGATGCTCTTTTTCTATGTAAACTACCCACTTCTCCTACTGCTATGTAGGCACTCTGTCTTTGTGGTGGTTGAACCGCCTAATGAAAGCACTAATGTCACCACTGCTGCCTTGCCAGTAGTATGTACCACCAGATCAAGGAAAGCCTCTTTCAAGCACTGTGAAGCTAGATGGAGGGTGGCAAGGGGTACCATCAGACAACTCAGACAGTTGTCCTCAGGCTCAGAGAGTGTCTGAAGGGAAGCTTGCCTCCTATATATTTTGTATAACCACAAAATTCTCTGTCAGAAACTAATCATGAGGATTTAACTCAGTGAAGACTCATACATATTTGGGAACCAGCGCCTCCTTCCACAAAGCATTCATGTGGTTTACTAGAATGATGACTGAGCTTTCTCCCCAAAAGTGGGGAAGGGAGGAGTAAACTCAATGGAAGACCACTCACTCTAAAGAGAATGTAATCTACTGGTTATCTTTGTGTCAACTTTCCATTTTTTCCCAATTTTTTAATGAAAATTATATCAAGGGCATCCTTGATGACCTGTATTGGCAGACAACCTTGAAACCAAGTTGTTACTGTTATATAAATGACTAAAAGGAATAGATAAAACAAAAATCTCATTGTAATTATTGTTGGCAGTTACAAGAAAATATCTGATTCACTATGGCAAACTGCAATCTTAAAGATTCTCCTTCAACAAGGTATCTCTGAATCATGCTTCAAAATTATTCCAGATACTTTAAAAGAAATTACTATAGAGATAACCTTGTTAGATGAACCTCTGGTCATAAATATTATACAATGCATAAAACAGGATTGATGAATACTCTTTACAACATATGTCATACCTTCTCCAAAGGTAGACCTCCAACAAAAGATTCAAGTTATTAAATTCTATGGATGATGAAATCCTTCATTGTGATTTCAGAAAATGTTTTTTAGCTATTCAAAAGAGTTTTTTTCTGACCATGTTAAAAAGAAAAATCAGGTGGTTATCAGGATTGACATGCAGTTAGATAGAAAACACTAAATAACTATAGAGTTGAACAATTTATAATAAAATTTATCAGTAAGTTGGGCCTAGAATCAAACAGGAGAAAAGACTATATTGCTTTCAGGAAATGAAAAACTCATTGTATGTTCCCCAAAAGTCTTTCAGAAACAAAGGCTTATTGTTTTAATCCCAACATTCCAGTAGTGTTGTATGACTGATAGACATGGAACATAGCAGACTCCCAATAATCTTTAGTGGATATCATGTACTAGGTACGTGATATGGAACCTTTCCTAATGGAAATGTACTTGGGGATAGTGAACAGATTTAACCATAGAGCAAACAAGGAACTTGGGAGAACAGAAGTATAGAATATCATCAGGAATATACATGTTTCCTAAATATACTGGACTGATTCAGTGGTAAGAGTAAGGGATGACTACAGGATAGTTTGTGTTTTCCTCTGAAATCTTTTGAAAGGGTGTCACAATAATCAGAAAATTGTCCCTACCACATTGGGTATGGTCACTGTGGTGCACTAATGGAAGGGAAAGGGCAAGAATCATTCAGGATGACTATCACCAGCATCATTAAAGGGAACATCAAAATAGATAACACAGATCCATTTAATTATTGAAAGTCTCTAGAACAACTTCCTAACAAATAAAATTATCCCAAATTGGAATGATCTAACTGGGGAGGTGTTAGATATCTTCTCACCGAAGGTCTTCATACAAAACGTGGACAGAAATTTTCATGGGGTTTCTTTTTTCATGATGGCCTGGGCTGGGTGACTGTCAGAGGGTGCCATATGACTCAAAGGCCCTGTGATATTCGTCTTCTTATAAATTCACTCCTCAGTCAGACTGTACCACTGAAAGTGACCAGTGCATGCATTCTCACCTGCACAGGTGCACACCTGTGCATACACTGTTCCCGTCACCTATGATTCTGTCCACCTATTTAATCACTTGCTTATTTTTCAAGGTCCAGCTTGAACTCCATATCTCCTGTGAAGTTTTCCATGACATGTCAACTGACCAATTTATAAGAAATGCTTTTTCCTCTGAATGCATGACATTTATTATCTATGGCACTTATTTAATAATGATTGGTATTTATATGGCATTTTAAAGTTTACAAAATACTTTGAATGCATTATTTCTTTCAAATCACACAACAAACAGTATTTTTCATCCTATTTTTGAGTTAAGGAAATAGACTCAAGAGAATTTAGTATTTAGGTCACACATCTATTAAGTAATAGAATGGAAGTTCAGCTATCAAGTACTCTTGACTGCAAATGTAGAGTTCATTCTATATATAACATGAAGCAGCCTTCTTATTTATCTTAACTCAATGACGGTCAGTTGTTAACTGTTTTTTCATAGTTTATATCTTGTCTCATTTACAATTTTTTTAAGGATAGGAATGAAGTCAGGCTTATTTTGATCTTTGTGCATGTAAGATTGTGTCATATACATAATAGGCACTTCCTAGCTATTGATTGAGAGCCTAAATATTGTATCAACATATATATATATAGAAGTTAGGGTTCACAAGATAGTGGGCT
The DNA here is from genome assembly GCA_028646575.1 of Pseudocheirus occidentalis. NCBI lineage: Eukaryota > Metazoa > Chordata > Mammalia > Diprotodontia > Pseudocheiridae > Pseudocheirus > Pseudocheirus occidentalis. Next base: position 5,749 of record JAQQSW010016182.1, on the reverse strand, counting down.
CTTTCCAATGGATTGTACTCAGAGAACGTAGAACTGCAGTCCATTGAGACTGGACAGCTAGGAGAAATTTCATTTTATTCCATCACCCAGAAAAGGCTGCTGAAATTTCTGATGCTACTCACAAAGTCATGAGTTTAACTAGTTAATTCCTAATAATGTGAAGCCTCAGAGTTCCTGGGACATAAAGGTGAGACTGAGAGCTTTGAACTAATGACTCCAGGCTTTTAATACCTTGTACCTCTGGACACCTTTGCCAAAAGGCAGGGAGACCAAGTGCTCATGTAGAGACTTGAGAATCTCTGTAGAATATTTATCTAAACACAATGCCAGTTTTGCACTTTCCCTGGATGCTGTTGGTATAAGTTATTTCTGTACATCAGGGGTTTTAATCAGAGGTACATGACCAGGGTGAGGTCAATAAACTTGGATGAGGAAAAAAAATCTTCATTAACCTCCAACTGAAATTTAGTAGTTGCTTCAGATGTTTAAAAATATTAATGAGAGAAGGGACTCAACAGACTCCCAGTGTGTTTGTGACCTAAAAAAGGTTAAGAACTCTTTTATAGATGAAAGTAAATCCTGGACATGAATTATTTTGTTTGAAAGTAAACCTTTTGTACACATCAGTTTCATTCACTTGGACCCTCCAGGAATCCTTCTTCACTTATTAAGCTTCCAAGCCTAAATGGAAAAATGGCTTTTAGGGGAACTGGGCTTAGAGGTTTATTTCTTCTTGACCTGAGAATCTAAACAGTTTAAAAGCTCCATTTTTTTTTGCTTTACTTTTAAGCTTATATTGAACTGCTTTTCAGAAGTTTTTCAGTTGCAAATGAACTTGGACTTATTCTTACTATGAACAAAAGCTCTCAGATCTTCCATTTGATGGTCTTTACAACACAGAACTGAAGTCTATCTTTTTGCTAACAAATAAAAAATAAAATAAAGTGTTGTAGGATTCATATGATTCAAGAACTGGTGAATGGAAGGAAGTTGTGATAGAAGAAAACTATGACCCCTGTGTGAAATTTCAGTTATATGTATTTTGAAGATCCTGACAATAGTAACAGAAAGAGTTGTAGAACTTATTTGTTCTAAGGTCAAAATTCACAGGAAAAGAAAAGTTGACAAGATTCTGCTTTATTACTGGAACTCTTGAGTAGTTATTTCAGGGTTGCAAAAAGGTAAGATATGGGTTCCACAGAAATCAAAATTTACGTGAGTGCTAATCAAAATCAAACAATTCATTTTTGTTGTATGTCTGGTAATTGAAACAGTAATTTATAGCGGCAGTGTCCTCGAATTCCTTCCTACTTTAGTTAGCAGTGAACAGAATGCTGGACTTTGTGTGAGATGAAAGAGTTCAGAGTCTGAATCTGAGATCAGAAAAGGTCTTTGTTCTTTTTCCTGAGAAAGGACTCTGCCCCTGTTGCTCAAATGTCATCTGTCAGGGAGAGAGAGTAACAGTTAGAAACAAGCCCATGGTTATATAACCTTCTAATGCAGAAACCCAGCCCCCCCACTGGTCTTCACTCTCATAGGTAGGGAGGTGGACTCACAACCTAAGTGTGGGAATCTATCCCTGAGACAAAGGACCCGGAAACATGTGGGTGTCCAATGCATGGACTGGAAAGCAGTTTTATCCTTATTTGGCATATCTTGTGCTGAGGAGGCCCTAGGGAGGGTCTCCTGTAAGGTCAGGTGACCTCTACACTTAGGCCTAGTGGATGCTGAAGCCACTCTAGATTTGATTTTTCAGAATGGAGAAACTTGACTGCAAAATTTCCCTCACAACTTGAAGGCAGGAAGACCTACCTTCATTCAAATACTTCAGACGCTGCCTTGCTGTATAACTCTGGGTAAATCATTTAACTTGTCGGTCTCAGGGTTCTTCAGGTATATATGGGAACATGAGTAGCCTCTGTCTCATGGGACTGTCATTGAGATAAAATGAGGGAGTATTTTTAAAGCATTTTGTGAACTTTAAATATTACATAAATGTTAGATTTTTTTTTTTTTTACTACTGCAACTACTACTACTGTTACTATTGCTGCTCTGGCTGTTGCTGCTTATAGTCTTAGTCTTGGGGCCAAAATGTGTTCATTTCAAAGCACCCATCTCTTTTTGCTACTAGTTCATACATCTGTGTCTCTCACAAAATATGATTAATGTCACTGCATTTTTATCCAAACTGGTATAATGGACTACGTGATATGCTTAGGGATTTTGTGAGAATGATTGAGGGTCCACATCTAGAATGCCCCCATTCTTCACTTCTAGCTCCCTCTTGTTTTTCCTGGCTTCCTTCCAAAATCAGTTCAAACGCCACCTTCTGCAAATGACCTTTCCTGATCCCCCTATTAACTAGTATCTTCCACCTGGGATGACCTTCCACTAATTTGTATGTATCTCCTATGTTTGTCTCCCCCATTAGAATGCATTCTCCTTGAGGGCTGGGATTACTCTTGATGTTCTTTTTGTATTATTTCCTGTATTCCTGGCACAATATAAGAATAATTTAATGCTTGTTGACCAGCTGATGCTAACAAATCATGGGTTTGATAACGTTGAGTTATTAAAATATATTCCCTTAAGAAAGTGATTCAGCTTTGTGTTAATACATATATTCAAGCAGAGCTTCATTATGCCAATGTGAATTTCAAAATAGGAACCATGTCGATACTCACCCTCTGTGTTCTATGATCATCATGCCTGGATGCTTTGACACAAGTGTCATTTGAACACAAACACATCTGTGTGACAATTACTGCACTTTCTTTTGTCAGGAGATACTAAGCACATCATGTGGTTGTCATGGTATTATGGGAAGCTTTTTCTGGAAAACTAGTCATGAAGCATATAGCTGTCATCTCAAACTTAACTGAATGTAAAATTATAAAGGATGGAATTAATGAGGGGTACTGTATTTTTCCCTTGATGGAGATAAAACAATTATTGGAGAACTGGATATTGATTGCATAGCTTCACTGAATGTTAATGCATAGAATGGCAAATTTCAATTTCAGATTCTTATCTATGAATTAAGGCTAGATTCTACTTCATATGCTCTTTAATAAAGGATCCCATATAATAAAATTCCCTAATTAACACATTATTAAATCAATCAAGACATTATGCATTATTACCCAATTTTTATGACATGCTTCTCTACAGTATGACTTTTAGCAATCACATCCCAGGAGACATTTCATTTGGATCATTTGATGATTACTTTCAGATTTTCACGGAGTAAATGAATTTGGGGGTGTAATTCCTCATAAGGCATTGAGAAACCTGTTTAACTCCAGGGCCACCAATCACTCATTAGGCTGAATTCTTCAGTAAATTTGGGAACAAAAAGACTTCCTGAATTTCATCTTTGCTTAGGGGTGGCCTGAGGGCCAGCCATGTTTAACGTGCCTTTGTATCTCCATGGAAACTAATTTTTTTCTTTCTTCATTTCTAGAAGAGTCAGGAACATTTTTGTGTTCCCATGGAGATAGAAAAGCCTACATTTAGCCTCCTCCATGAATAATATCCAAAAAATTAGTCTCTTCATGTCTCTATAAAAGGAGATAAACATTTTTCGTTATCTGAAAAAATTCTAGTGAAACATTGTGAGAGATAAGGCATAAAAACATGGATAGGTGTGCTTGAAAAAAAATCATTATCAATACATCCCCTTGTTCTTTAAAAGAAGCAAAGGAATTGTAATGGTTCCACTGGAATCCAAGGTGAACTCTGACTTAAAAACAAAACAGGTAGGGGTGGCTAGGTAGTGCAGTGAATAGAGCACTGGCCCTGTAGTCTGGAGGACCTGAGTTCAAATTTGACCTCAGACACTTAACACTTACTAACAGTGTGATCTTGGACAACACTTAACCCCAATTGCACTGCCTTCTGCCTTCAAAAATGCAAAAAACCCAAACAAAGCAAAAAAACAGGCTAACTCTCCCCCACCAATATTGATAAAGTTTATGTTTGCAAGTCATGAAGGGACTATAGAGGAAGTGACCAAGTAAAAAGAACAGAGGAACCTTAATTAGAAGAGAGGTGACTGTTAAATATTTCTGAAACTAATCACAGAAAATTTCTTCATGTGGCAAAGAATTCAACAGATTACCTGTGGATAGACAAGGCTGCATATAATTCTCCTATGTCATCTCTTATGATGTAATATTAAATTCATATTTTTACCCTGATCTTTAAGGCTTCAAATGCATGAGTTGACAAGGCATTTTTGATAACATTTCTCAAAAAAGGATTTATACACATTCCCTTACTACCTTGAAGACTCACAAAGAAAAAAAAATAGTTTCATATAGGAGCAATGAATGGTTTGATGATACCTTTCATTGAAAATTAACTATGTAACTTGCAGATAATCAGAAAACTATCCTAGAGCTGGTTCTTAGCCTAAAATTATGAGGATTACTACATCAAATAATGTAAGACCTAACTACCATGTCACTGTCACTTCAGACTGCATGGTTTCTAGTAGCTCCAAGAAAAACACAAAAGTCATCCTTCCTCCTGACGTTCATCTTATAATGCAATAGACTTTTGCTAACAAAAATGCTAAGTAAAATGAAAAGAAGTAATATTTACAAAAAAAAAGCAAAATGCCCAGAAGGGGGTTCCCAGAGCCTATACCCCATCAAGATCAACTCTGTGATATCTATGATACAATTATGGTCATAACATGTAAACTAGGAAGAGACAAAACAGAGAAATAAAAATTGTTGAATGATATCTTTACTGACTACAAGTCAAAATTGAGTAAAATATTCATTCAAAAACATTTAGTATTTTATTTTCCCATTACATGTAAAAATAATTTTTAACATTCATTTTTTAAACTTTGATTTCTAAATTCTCTTCTTTCCTCTCTCCTCCATCCATTGAGAAGGCTATGGAAACTCCCTTGAACTCTGAATTTTCCCTCTTAATCTGGCTTTTTCCATGTCCAGATATGTTACCCTTAACCTAGCCTAGCCCTTCATTGTCTGTTACCTTCAGATTGTTTCCTGCTACTTCCCAATCTTGATCCCATCAAATCCCATTCTTTTGGTTCCTGGAATCTGACCTCTAGTCATCTCAGTTCCATCAAGATCCTCCTTAGACTCACTCCTCCCCAAGATTCTCCCTAAACCCCTCCTCTCATCACCCCAGACTACTTGACCACCCCTAGTTCCCTCCCACAGTCTTTCTGTATATAAGATGCATTTTGCCTCCCTGCAGGTGCTCAGATTCAGTCTAGCTCAGAATCAATCTAGCTGAGATTCAATCTGGCCTGCTTGTCAATACAAGCATCACCAATGCTTAGGCTTCTTTTTTTAAAAAAAATTGCTAATTTTTTTAATGGACTTGTTTGTTTACTTTTAGTTTACAAGATTCAATGCCAGAATCACTTGAATTTCAGATTTTTTCCCCTTCCTTCCCCCTACCTAGCCATAGTGGCATACAATTATGTATAGGATCTGCTAATTCTTTCACATTGTACAATAGTCTGTTTGTATAGAAATATTGTAAACAATGGAGTGAACAATGGGAAAAAAAGAAACAAAACCAAACATAGAAAAGAACAGTAGCATGTATTGCTTTAGTCTCCATTTAAACTCTGGTCTTTCTAGATCTTTCTCTGAATGTAGACATCTTCCATTCTGAGATTTGTAGAGCTGTCTTTTAACCATGTGTTGCTGAGAAGAGTCCAGTTTATAAAGGTTGGTCATCATACATATGATGTATCTG
>JAQQSW010016181.1:0-11729 GCA_028646575.1 Pseudocheirus occidentalis | reverse complement strand
AGCTGATCTGCTCTCCTATAGCTGCGGTTCCCCGCCCGATGCCCCAGGGCTTGACCCGGGGAAAAGCCCCACCTGCTAGGCTGCCTGTAGCAACAGATGTTCTTTCTGTCTTTTGGAGAGTTTTGGAGCTTGAAAATCTGTTTAGTGTCCCATTTTATGAGTTTTTTAGCGTGTTTGTTTGGGAGCTGTGGTGCTTTGCTGCTTCTATGCCGCCATCTTGCCTCCGCCCCAATAACCTCATTTTCACTAGTTATAAAATGAATGTGCTTGCCTCTAAGGTCCCTTCCAGCTAAAAATCAACCATCCTATGAACCTTAATTCTCCCCCTCAAACTTCTTATACCCAGTTTTATTTTGGAGAGCAATGATGACAGTATTACATAAAATCTAATTGAATTACATCATTCAGGATTATTGCTGAGGTAGTGGCCTCATCACTACAATCTTTCTTGAATCTCTGTTGGTTACTGTTCTGTTTGGGCTGTGACTATATTCTCCCAACATCATTTAGAAACCTCAAAAGTTATTTGAAATCATAAGCTATATGAAGAAATTTTCTTTCTGACCTTGCCTCAGAATAAGAGGGCTTAAGACCTTTATTGCCAGGTTGTTACTATTTTTATTTTTATCACCCAGATATACATTTATCCAGTTGGGGATGAGGGAATATACTGTAGTAGGAGCAATGCAGGGGTTTGGGGTCAGATAATATGAGTTCAAATCTCAATTCTTTCTTTCCTGTTTTCATGATACTGGGCAAGCATCTCTTAACTTAATTTTCATCATCTGCAACATGAGGAAGTTCAATGAGTTTCTCTCTAACATCCCTTCCAGACCTTTATCTATGGTCTTAAGCATGCATAATATATAACCATCCGAAAAAGAAAAAAAAACATTCAGCCGTGAAATTTGTGGATTTGATGGTTGTCATAACAACCACCCTGGATGGACCTAATCATCCATTTAATTTCTCTTTTGCTAAAAGCTCTATGTCTGCCCAATTGTCTCAGGGTTTGAGCCAAGTGAGAAGCCCAAAGTGGTAATAAATGAACATCCCTGAAAGAATTTCAGAAACAAAATTTGAATTTTTATCTGCTCAGTTTCAATTTGGGGCAGTCAAGGCTTCTGGACTAGGCATTTACTTATCATGCATCACTAATCACAATCCTATTTTCATAAAATTGTGTGTGTGTGTGTGTACATATGTGAACTAGAGAGAGAGAGAGAAAGAGAGAGAGAGAGAGAATGGAATGTGGAATGGTGGGGGAAGCTCATCATATCAGAATCCTGCTCTAACTTTAGATGATCTTGGCTAAAATCTCTTTGTAACAACATCAAATACACTTCAGGCTAGCTTGCATCACAGAACCAGCTCTATTTATGGAGTCACATCTTGGAAGAGGGCGACCAGGTTCTTATGATTTATTCCTATTCAGATTTGGGACAGATATCTGATTGTGGCCTTTTTCTTACATGAACAAAATAAAAATAAAACTGTCATTTCTCTTATTGCATTGTTTTCTATTATAATTGCTTGTGTATATATTTTCCTATTAGACAATTAAACATATTAGAGGATATGTTTATTCTTTTTTATATTTTACACAGGGTTTTATACAACATAATGCCTATGGCAGGTGTTCAATGTGTTGTTTTTTTTAATGAATGAATTTAGCAATGGATCAGAAGTTTCCATCTTGTGTCATGTCAAACATAATCAAAGATTCATCCTAACCCCCAAAATCCACTTAGTTGATAGTTCCAGCACCCCTTTTCTTATATTTAAGTTATGTTGAGATCTACAATGATTCATTTCTGAGTATTCAGAAATAATGAAGAAAATTGAGTTGTATATTTCTAACTACCTTGGAAATTCAATCCTAATCCCACCAAAGTGCTTTAGACATAGTAGATGTTTAACAATTTTAACTGAATTGAATTTTATTCTAATATGGATAAGTTGTTTCCCTTGGTGAGTAAATACTAGTGGCAGTTTTATTTAATGGACAGGCTCTTCATTTGCTACCATAGTGACTGCTTTTTTGTTTCCTTAGTAATCCTATCCATCTATGAGAAGGCATCTCATGCAATGTGATTAGAGCTGGATCAATTCCCCCTGAATTTATTTTCATTGAACCTTTTCAAATTTGCTTAAATGATCTTTTTAAAAAGGGCCTCTTCCTTCATTCCTCCAATTGTTCTTCAACTTCACCATAATCTAACTTTCCCTCTTGGCACTCTCAGTAGGAGTCATTTGAATAATCACAGTTATAGCCAAAGATAAAAGAATCTAGGGCTACACCTTTAGAGACTTCTAGCATCCTCTGATATAAAGCTATAACCAGTGCATTGCAACAAAGGTAAAAACATTTCAAAAGATCAAGTAACTATTGGCTTTTGAGAAGACAAGTAGCCCCATTTTTTGACCTAAAGGACCAAGCAAATATGCTTCAGAAATATACTTTATCATACCAGTAATTGTTTCCTTGAGGAACTATTGCAGAAAACTGACTTGGACAATCTGGTTGCTTCTCTATAATATATGGGCATAACTCTACTGTGAAGCTAATATTCTCACTGATCTCAATGATGCTATAAAGAAGATGGGGAAGGTAGAAACCCAGAAGTCTTATGGCAGAGTTTTATTGTCAGTCGTTAACTTATAGTACAACTCCACAGGAGTTTTCAGTGAAATACTCATGATCAATTGCGAAGCCTATTTCATTAAAATGGAATATAGCTACAACTTCCCTCAATATTAATGTGGTGAATCATGAAACAGAATTTAACTACTTTTTTAAGCACAAGAAGCCTGATTTTCAGTTTATTATATTTATAAACATTTAATCAAATTTAATTTATTGAGCATCTAGTAGATTCAGGGCATTGCACTAATTACTATGAGACTAACAAAAAAAGAAAACAAAAAGATGTCATCTTGGCCCTCATGAAGCTTCTAGTCTGGTTGGACATATGCTTCCACATCGTAAAGCCAATCAGCAGTAGATTCCCAAAAAAATGCTACTGTGAACAGCTTTTAAGATTCAGATTCAGATTGCACAGTAGTAGTGAACATTCTGTTTATTCCATTACAAATCAAGATTCAGTACAATATTCACAGTATCAACAATTCACAATATTATCTACAATATTTAGAACAAGGAACAAAAGAAGAATCACCTGGTTTCCCTGATGGGGAAACCAGCTTAACACTTAAAGATTCAATCAAACAAGTTACAAAAGAATCACCTGGCTTCCCTAAGAGGGAAACCAGCTTAACACTTAAAGATTCAATCAATCAATTAACAATATACTGATCTTCCACTAATGGGGCAGCCATTAACTTTAGTCTCCAAGAAAGCCCTTAGAAAACCACACAAACACTCCACCTGTTGATTTCCAACAAACCTCAGTTTAGTCCAAGGGGATGCCTTTTCTACATTTTGACTCTGGGTGGTCTCTCTGATTCCCTGGATCCTCTTCCCTGGTCCCAGCTCCCTCCTGAATCTGCCAAAAATCACCTGAATTCCAGAGCAGACAGCTGCCAGGTTTTTGTCCAGTCCTCAGAGTTAAACAGCTCCCAGGTCCTTGTCCAGTCCTCAGGGTAATCCCCATCATACCCTGAAGTTCGGAGGGTTTAGCACACCTCAAACCCTTCACCACTTTTCTTTCCTGGAACTCAAGGATCAGCCAGGCCATGAACGAACAAAGTACCATCCTGTTCATGTCTCAGTCAGCTTCTAGATACTGGGAGAGGAACACTCTCTCTCTCTTCCTCTCTTTCTCAGCTGACTTCAGTCTCCATGAATCTTCCTTTACTGAGGAGCCAATTCCAAATTCTCTCCTCTCTCTCTAAAATTCTTCTTTTTATACAGCACTGGCCTCCTGTCTCAGGCAATAGCCTTCTTCCAAGTCAACAGGGGAGTTCACACTTTTTCAACAACGGACAGAATTCATACCTTCGATACTTAGCCCTAAGTTACTAGGTGCTACTTAGCCCTACTCTTCTAAGTTCCAAGTATATGATAAACTGATTACCATTACACACATGTGGTCAAAATCCCAGTTGCTGAGATCCACACATATATGTTACAGATTGTGTAACAAATATTTAAATGTATATGGTTGTCTGCTTCACTAAGTACCTGCTACCTATGTCAAAGTATCAGAGATAGCATTAAGCAGGGTTAAGTACCACAATGAAGAGCAGATGTTTTGCTTTGGATAACACTCCATATCTCTATGTGCATTTCTTTTCCTAGCACCCAGTATTCTCCTACTTCCCTCTGGTTAATGAATGTGTTTACAAGGAACCATAGGAGCATCTCTGCATATCTGCATTAATCAGGAACAAATGACACCTGTAAGATTGTTGTTGTTGATTCATGTCTCACTCTTTGTGATCCCATTTTGGCATTTTCTTTACTAGGATACTGGAGGGATTTTGCTATTTATTTATCCATGTAATTTTACATAAAAGGAGTTAAAGAAAGCTGGAGTAAGGGGACTTGCCCAGTGTCCCACAGCTAGTAAGTGTCTGAGGCCAGATTTGAGCTCAGGAAGATGAGTCTTTGTGATTTCAAGCTCTAGCCACTGCTTTACCTTTCAGGAAAACCTTCATTCAAAAGATGATCCTTGAAGTGATTCTTTAGTAAACTAGGAATTCTGAAACTCATGAATGAGAATAGATGGCACTCCAGATACAAAGAGTATTTAGTAAAAAGCACATAAGCACTTAGCTAAATGAGTTTGGACCCACACAGCAGGATTATAAGAAAAAGCAGAGAATAAACCAATTCTTTCCAGGATGTAAAACTTACTTTTTGTATTTCCTGTAGCCAGTCCACTTAGCTCCTGGATTCTGGAAACTTCCTGCTTAGGTCCGAAGTACCAACTTAATTCTTACTACCTAAGTTTTCCCAGGTTCAGCTTTTAAGTTCTGTGGACAGAGAGAACAGACTCATCCTTCTGGTCTGATTTTGGCCCAATAGGTCACAGGATAACAGCATATGTTCTACTGTACCATACTGTCTCTCACCTGTCTTTCCCACAAAGCTGAATTCATATTCATATTCATATTTAATGAATATTTGGGAGATGAATAAATGAATGTTTATATTACTAGATACAAAATATGAAGAGCACTACTAATGATGGACTTAGTTTCTCTCTTCTTTGTGGTAGCTGGTTACAAACAGCCTGACACTGTAGACCAGTTGTGAAGTTTCAGGTGAGAAATGCAAAGTCAGAACCATGGTGACAGGAAGTATAGTTTGGGAAGACTCAAAATGTGTTACCTTCATACTATTTCCTGGACTCCATTTCCTAGAGTTCCTTACCTACTCGTCTTTCATCACTCTCTCAAGAAAAGAAGTTATAAAGCTAAATAAATGGGTAAAACTTTTTTTTTGGTACTGGGGCTCATTAGGAGACAGGAGACTATTTTCTGCTGAATGTCTTTATGTTCAGTCAGTTGCTAAACATTTTTTAAACATCTACTATGTGCCAGACAATGGCCTAAATACTAGCGATATAAAAAGTAAAAAAGAATGTCTCTTACCTTAAGGATTTCACAATTTAATGGAGAGACAACAATCAGATAAGTATGTATAAACTAAATACAGGATAAATGGGAAATACTATATAGAGGAAAGGTACTCAAACTGAAAGAAGTTGGGAAAATTCATTCATTCAAAAGCACATTCATCATCCAGAGGGAAGTAGGAGAACACTGGGTGCTAGGAAAAGAAATGCACATAGAGATATGGAGTGTTATCCAAAGCAAAAGACCTGCTCTTCATTTTTGTACTTAACTCTGTTTAATGGTATCTCTGACACTTTGTCATAGGGAGCAGGTTCTTAGTGAAGGTACTTTCTGTAGGGGATAGAATTTCATAGGACCATAGGATAGGATGGACTTTAAAGGAAGCCAGGGAAGTCATTAGGTAGAAATGAGGCAGGACATTCCAGCCATGGGGCATAGCCAGAGAAAACACACAGAGCAGAGAAATGAAATATCTTATTTGGGGAACAGCAAGGAGGTCACTGTCACTAGACTGAAGAATACATGGAGGGGAATAAGATGTGAGAAGAATGGGAACATAGAAAGGGGTTAGGTTACAAAGGACTTTGAAAACCAAGCAGAGAATTTTGTATTTGATCCTGGAGGTGATAGGGAGCCACTGGAGTCTATTGAAGTGTGTGTGTGTGTGTGTGTGTGTGTGTGTGTGTGTGTGACATGATCTGGCTTGAACTTTAGGAAAATCACTGCTGACTGAGTGGAGGAAGACTGGAATGGGGAGAGATTTGGGGCAGGCAGACCCACCAAGGGCTATTGAAATGGTCCAGGCATGAAATGACAAAGGCCTGCACTTGGTTGTTAGCAGTATCCAAGGAAAGAAGGGGGGAATATTGGAGAGATGTTGCAAAGTTGAAATCAATAGGTCTTGGTAGCATATTGGATATATTTTTAGTTTCTTTTCTTTAACTTTTTTCCACACTTAATACCATTTTAGTCTTCCAATTCATGTGAAGATGGTTTTCAACATTCACTTTTATTAGATTTTGAGTTCTAAAATTTTTCTCCCTCACTCCCTGCCCTCCCCCCTCCCCAAGACAGTGAGCAATTTGATATAGGCTATGCATGTACAATAATGTTGAACATATTTCCACAGTAGTCATGTTGTCAAAGAAGAATCAGAACAAAAGGGAAAAACCACAAGAAAGAAAAAACAAAAAAAAAAGAAAATAGTATGCTTTGGTCTGCCTTTAGACTCCATAGTTCTTTCTCTGAATGTGGTTAGCATTTTTCATCATCAGTCTTTTGGAATTGTCTTAAATCATTGTATTCCTGAGAAGAGCCAGTTTTATCAAAGTTGATCATCACACAACATCATATTAGATATTGAGGAGAGACATAGAGAGGAATTGAGGATGACATCTAGGTTATGAGCTTAGGAAACTGGTAGGATGGTGGTGCAATTTTCAGTAATAGGGAAGGGGCAGAGTTTGAAGTGAAAGATACTCAATTTGGTTTTGGACATGTTGAGTTTAAGATGTCTACTGAACATCCAGTTTGAGATGTTTGAAAGGCAGAAGGAGATGAGAGATTGGAAGTGAGCAGAGAGACCAGGACAGTACAGAAAGATTGGATAATTGTTAGCAAAGAAGGTAATTAAATACAATCAGCATATGAAGTAGTATGGAGGGAGAAGAAAAGAGGGTTCAGTAAAGAACTTTGAGGGGCACCGTTAGTTAGAGGGTATGATCTGGATGAGGAGCTAGCATAGGTGATTGAGGAGATATGAAGAGAATGAGAGGAAAGAGATTTGAACCCCACTCCTGTACTGTTTTTGTCACATTAAATGCCACTTAATTTATGTTTGTAGCTTCCTTTTGGCCTTGGACATGAAAGAAAAATCAATTACTGCCAGGGGAGAGTTCAAAATTAGTTGCATTCAGTTTAAAGAACCTGAGACATGATGGAGGACTGTACCATTACCTGAAGTGCTTTTGAGTTTCTCTAACATCTGTGAGTTGAGAGTTGAGATGCTAAGTCATGGAAAGCCAGAGAGAAGGGCAATATGTATGATGTTGTGGGGACAGAAATAAGAAGTTTTGTCAACTGATTGAATATGTGGAGGGAGTATAAGAGTGAGGTCTTGAGAATGACTCCAAGCTTACTTGTCTGGAAAAATGTGATGGAGGAAATTAGACTTTGACCTTGAAAGATATGTAGAATTTAGATAATTGTAGAGGACAGAAGCAGGTATCGCAGGAGGGGAGACTAGTTTGAGCAAAGACAAGAGGTAGACTAGTATAGTAGATACTATGGTGTATTTTGAGACTTAGCTTGAATCCAAGTGCATGACCTGGGGCAAATCACTTTGACTCTCAACACCTTCCTCTTGCTCCCTTCCTTCTCTAAAACTATAATTCTAGGATTCCTTATCATTGCACAAGGTATGGTCAGTGAATGATGAATTACCTAGTCTGACTAAGGAAGAAAAAAACTAGGCATCTGTGTGGGACAGTAGATAGCTCCATCTGGGGTTAGAAAGACCTGAATTTGAATTCTGTCTCAGACACATACAAGCTGCATGACCCTAGGGAAGTCTCACTTAACCTTTCTCAGTCTCAGTTTCCACATATATGAAATGGCAATTTTATTCATTTAAAATGTACAAACACCATTGTCAAATTGGATATAACACATGCAACAGGGTTATGGTGAGAATATATTAAGATAACTTATGTAAAGCACTTTGTAATCCTTGCAATGTTTTGTGAATCCCATTATTAAGCCACCATGAATGTTTTTGGATAAAGTAAGCAAAAAAAATCATCCTACTTAGACCCACACTTTATTTGAATTTTATACACACCAATATAATAGTTTCCCTATCCAACTCACTTTTAAGTCTGAAAATTGACCAGCTTTTCATGATCAATTTAGGTTAATTCTAGTTTTCAAGTTTTGTCTTCCTGAATAAAACAGATTTAGGAAATATAGCAAATTCAAGATCAGCACCTTTCTATTCAAATACATTCAGTAAAACAGAAGGCATCAGGGAAGAAAATACATGCGCCATGTTGAAAAATGTAGAAAATGTGCCCAATTCAAGCAACAAGCACAAATAACAAATATAATTTTCTTCAAACGTCCAATAACAAAATAAAGTACAAATTAAACTGCTGTTGTCTTTGAATTTATATTGAAATTCAGACCAAATCATCACAGATTTCAAATGTGCCTCAAATCAGAAGTCTTCAGCAATTGTTTCAGCAGGAAAATTAACAACAAAAATAATTAGAATTCTGTAAACATTTATTTTCAAGACGAATGATTTGGAACATATCTTTGTCCATTAACAAGGCAAGTCATGAATTCCTCTCAGTAAATGATGATGTGGTGTGGTTGAAAGTGTACCACACCTACAGGAGAGGATCTAGGGTTCAAATCCTGAGGTAGATACAGTTAATCTTTAAAAGTTTTTTTAAAGGAGACAAACAAATCAGTGGCATACAGTTATTTCATTTTATTCCCTCAAAATTAGCAAACTTGTACAAGGAGTTAGAAAGTAATTGCCTGAACAAAAGATTCAGAAAGCTTAAATTCCCTTAAAACCATCACAATTCAGGGAGGCTCTGTCACACAAAGTTATGATCTCCTTAAATGTTTAATCATTGCATGAGAAAGGAATTTTCTTAATTGAATAGATGGTAAATACAATACAATAAGAATTGACAAAACGTCAATTGAAGTTATGACAGGATATCTGTGTTTTCTTTACCATTAACATTCCATAACATAATATATGTTAAAAAATATTAAGACAAGAAAAATCCCCTTACTCAGGTTAATGCCTCAAGTTAAGGGTCTCTCCTTAAGGGCCATAAAGTAAGCCTCATTTAACTTTGTAGATATAAGAAGAAGTATTCTCTGAGCTCTCTCAGAGAGCAAAGACAAAGCAGGGTCTGTTTGGAATTTACAATCTCAGGATGTCTCTGCTTTCCTCCCATATAGAATATGTCCGAAGATAAGTGAAAATAGCACTTACAGTCTTCTCTGGTTTCTGGAATTGGTGATAGAGGAAAAGGCATTTTTAAAACAAAGCAAAGCAGTCTGTTTGATTAATTCAGACTTGGGATAAGTTTGATATTCAATGATTATCAATACTTGTTATGCACAGGTGTCAATCTTGTTGAAGTTATGCAACCTCATTAAATCTCAGAAATTAGTTGGTCCAGCAACATATGAGGAGCCACATCTGTGATATGAGAATACTTGTACTTTATACCTCACAGTCCTATCTTGAGAAAAATGTCTTATTAACCATAAGAATAGGGCTAGTATTCTTATTGTATTCTCTTTCCTCCCACACCCAACTCCTACACCAAAGGTGACTAAGAGTTTATCAAGACAATTCCATTTGTTCCTTGACTCC
Source organism: Pseudocheirus occidentalis (assembly GCA_028646575.1). Classification (NCBI taxonomy): domain Eukaryota; kingdom Metazoa; phylum Chordata; class Mammalia; order Diprotodontia; family Pseudocheiridae; genus Pseudocheirus; species Pseudocheirus occidentalis. Next base: position 1,783 of record JAQQSW010016181.1, on the reverse strand, counting down.
CTGGAAACTCCAAGACAAATATCTGATTTTGGTAGCTTAAAAACATTTGGATCAAGAATTAGTAGACTGGGTGGCTAGGTGGTGCAGTGAATAGAGCACCAACCTTGGAATCAGGAGTACCTGAGTTCAAATCCAGCCTCAGACACTTAACACACACATAAAAACCAACTGTGTACCTTGGGCAAGTCAATTGACCCCAACTGCCCTCCAAAAAGTAAAAAAAATAATTAGTAGACCTTGGTTCACATTCAAACTCTGAGAGAAGATAGCTGAATCAATTTTGATATCATTAAACCTTTTGGGGCCTCAATTCCCTTATAAAATTAAGGTTTGGATGAGAGATCATTAAGATGCTTGCTGTTTCCTTCAGCAGCATCTGTGATACTTAAATAGCTGGTTGGAAGTTTAAGGTGACCACATTATTTTACAGATAAAGAAACTGATGGGCAAAGAGATTAATTGACTTGCCCAGTGTTATACACATAGTAAGTGGAAAAAAACATGTTTCAAGCCCCAGTTCTGTGATTCCAATTTTATCACTCCTTCCAATTTATTAATTACTCTGCTTTCTGTCCTCGGGATTTTGTCTCTTACTAGCAATTTTCACATAAGGAATCTGTTCACAGTAGCATAGCAGAGGTATGTACTGAAGATGAAATTAAAAAACAACAACAACAACAGGACGATAAATGGGACCAAGAGGATTGAATGTTTAGAGTGAAACAGGAAATGGAGCAAGAGATGAAAAAAAAGAAGCTAAGAGAGATGGAGGGTAGAGGGAAAAGGAGTTCTTATTCATTAACTGGGAATTTTCATTCAACAGAACTTGGATATTATAGCAATTTGTTCTAACAACCTATAGATTTTTATGGATTGATTTTATGCCCTAATGATTATGAACAAGTTTTATCTGTGACAATGCTCTTCTCTGTTTCTAATGCAGTTTGTTTATTGAATTCCCAACTACATTTTCACGTTTTTATTTTGTAGTACAGAGATTTGTCATCTGTCCGTTTATGAAAGACAGGGGTATATAATTCAGTAGGATGGGTCTTGTTAGCAAATGCTAAGTATTTTTCAACCTACAGGAATGCATCATACAGTTTCTGCTGTTTCCTTTCATAATCCACATTGATCAATAAGTCTTTTTATGGGTAACCTTTCTGAAATTTCCCATGACAATGGCATTTTAGTTGACATAATTTCTATAAACAAATCTGTATGATTAATTTGTTTTGTGCTTTTTAAAAAGACACATTATTGGCTAACTTCAAGTTGATGTTACTCATAGAGGACCTTTTGAGTTCATACTTAGATCTCAGCTGTCTCAAAGGTTCTTCTTTGAGTGAAAATATTTTTGTTATATTTGACAAATCCAGCAATGTGTACTTATTGTCAGTCTTTACCATTTTTCAGTGAAGTGATGTCTATTTCACTCAGAAGTATTTACAATTTTTTTATCCTACCACATGCTTTGAGAGTATTCATAAAATGTTTCACTCCTTTAAAAAATGTTTTGGTGGGCAGGTATGGTGGAGAATGTTGACCTTTGTATAGCTGCTTTAGGATGATGGGTCCTGTGTTTTGTGTAAGTTTTTTTTAATTGGGTATAAAGCCAAGCAACAGTAGATTCCCAAAAGAATGCTACTGTGAACAGATTTTAAGATTCAGATTCGGATTGCACAGTAGTAGTGAACACTCTGTTTATTCTATTACAAATCAAAATTCAGTACAATATTCACAGTATCAACAATTCACAATATTATCTACAATATTTAGAACA
>JAQQSW010016180.1:0-11729 GCA_028646575.1 Pseudocheirus occidentalis | reverse complement strand
ATTACAAAGGAGATTTCTACTGGGGGAGAGGGGGGTCATTGAGAAGGGACAATTATTTTTTTTTAGGAAAATAGCATCAATAAAACATTTTTCAAGGAAAAGGGGGAGGGGAGAAAGAGAATATATTTGTGTGTGTGAGAGAGGGGGGAGGGAGAGAGAGAAGTAGGAGGAGGAGGTGGAGGAGGAGGAGGAGGGAGATGGGAGAGAGGAAAGATGAGAGAGAAATGAGAGATGGGAAAGCATGAGGTAAGAGGGGAATAGAGAAAGGTAAGAAGAAAGAGAAATAGAGGGAGAGGGAGGTGAGGAGAGTGAGAGGAGGGGGAAGATGGGGATAGAGAAGAGAGGAGAGGAGAGGAGAGGAGAGGAGAGGAGAGGAGAGGAGAGGAGAGGAGAGGAGAGGAGAGGAGAGGAGAGGAGAGGAGAGGAGATCAGAGGGGAAGAGACCAGAGGGGAGGAGACCAGAGGAGAGGAGGCCAGAGGAGATCAGAGGAGAGGGTCGAAGACAGAACCTTGGCAATACCTATTGTGAATAGGTATTTTTCCTTTGTACTTGTACCTCTAGGTATTTGCTTAGCTCTGGTAAATTAGAAAGTCATTAATAAATGCTCATTGTTGATTGGTTTTCGAATGGATAGGACAGAGGAAAGGACTCAGAAAAGAAGATCAGGAGCATAAACCCACAGAAATCCTAAGTTTCCTTGATAATCCAGAAGTTCTTTCTGGTGTCTAACTGAAATCACTCTAAATTTAAAATCCCATTAATGAATGATGGTGCTTTTCTCCTGCTCTTCTCTCTGGGGAGATTAGAAGCAGCTGGTCCTTTTCCTCCTTGATATTATTTCACACCCTTGAAGACTATAATTAGGTTGTTCCCCCCCTCCCCAGTCTTTCCAAGCTTTTCCCTTTTCCTTGTGCATTTGTCTCCTCATCCCCTCCCCCAAAGGGGCCATGTTCAAGCCCCTTCCCCGTGTTCATTATTTGCATCTGTACTGGTTTCATTTCTCTCCATCCTTCTTGACATAAGGAGCCTTCAGTAGGTCTCAGGGAAGCCTGTGTCACTCATCCATCTCCCTAGCAGGTCTGGGGGGGTAGGGAGGAATAAATTTCCATAAATGTGGATCCAAATGTCCTTTGCCATCTCCTAGTTGTTCAATACCCCTGGTGAAATATCAAACACAGGTAGAATCAAATGAAAACTTCTCGACTCAAAGGCCCATCCAGGTATTGGGCCTAAACCAGCCTGTCTTTGTGTGCCTTTCAGTCCCCCCAGCTCATCTCTTCCAGACGACTTTTCTTCTTTCTTTTCCTTTCCCTAACAACAGCGTATCTATGAAGTGGCACCTCATGTGCACCCAGAAAACGTGCAAACGGCCTCATAATTAAAGAGATTCCTAACCACAGAAGCTTGGCATGTGTGGCTTAAAAAAAAATTTGCAGTGTGTTAATTGAGCATATTGATAAAAGCCCAGCCCTGTCACTCAAGATAATCGGTTGAAATACTGATGAGAGCCTCAAACTACTGCCTTTAAGAAGTCTTCCCTCCATTGTCAAACCATCTCTTGCAAGAGCTAAGAAAAATCCATTGCTTCTAAGTGATTGCCCAAGACTGTTTGGCAAACAGTAAAGGTATTGGAAGAAACACACATGAAATCTACTCCCCACTCCCCAAACACTCTGTATTCTTATTTCTTTTTTTTCTTCAGTTAATCCGACAGTGATTTCTGATCTACTAGCAATCCCCCCGTCTATTTGAGACTTCTAGCCGAATATGGCCTGCAGTGATGTGTTATGTAAAAACTGCCACACCAGCTTTGCAGCATCTAAGTGGTGTTCCCGGAGGCAGTTAGATGTCAAGTGGATGGAGCACTGGCCTTGGACTCGGGAAGATCTAAGTTCAGATACTACCTCAAGTACTTACTACATGACCTGGGATGGTCATCTAAGTTCTATTTTCCTCACCTGTGAAATGGGGACAATAATAGCACGTACCTCGATGGACTGTTGTGAGAAAACCTAAATACAGTGTTCTGCAAACCTTAGAAGTCTATACAATTGCTAACTATTATTCTTCTTTCATGTCTGATTTAACTTAATAGACACCTAGAAGATTAAACAGGTAATCATCTTAAGGTCTGTATCTTGTACCATATGCCATTGCCAGCCGATGAGAGAGAGAATCCAGTATACAATGTCAGAATCCTTCTCTCTGCCATTTTTGTATCTTGGCCTTGGCTGACTCCATGACTGGGGACACATCCCCACCTGTCTCCACTTCTTGCATTAAGGCTCATCTCAAATGCCACCTGGATCCACCCCTCCCGCCCCCCCCCCCGCCATTGTTTCTTTCTCCTCAAAAAACTCCGCAGTGTATTTTTCATAGAAGGAAGCGTGGTGGACTGGATGGAAAGCTGGCCTGGAGCCAAAGAGACCTAGGTTTTTAGTCCTCTCTGTGACACCTTCTTGGGCTAAGACTATCCCTCTCAGTTCTGTGCTTCTACAAATCTGCTAAGTACACCATCCAAGTTTTTGCTGATAATATTTAGCAACCCTGAGGCCAAACACAGATCTCTGGAGCACTCCTTCAGAAGGGAAACCTGGGAGTATTGAGCTACAGAGGAATCCATGTATGTTCCAACCTCCTATTTCAAAGATGATTTAAGAGTTTGGGTAAAAAAAGACAGAACAAACACCTAAAGATGGATCCTCCCTCCAGTGCTCAGGTACAGCCCATTAATAGAATGCTTAACTATGTCTTAGAAAGGGGTGATAAAATGTTGACTTCCGGGGCTCCCCAAGAGTAAGCTTTTAAAAGAATTCCCTTTGAGCCACCAAGACCCAAAGCCTTGTGTTCTTCAGGCCAATCTGGCTAGACAAAAGATCTATAGGCTCCCACTACCCAGAGAGAAGGGCAAAAGAAAATCCTTTGCAGAAGCAACGATCTTATTCAAAGTAGGCACCCCAAATTTTTTTTCTGTAATTGGGTTGAATTTGTGGCTAATTTGGAGGAGACACCAACGAAGAAGAGCATGAGTGAATTGCAGCATAAACAAAGTAGATAGTGCAAACAGAAAGCATGTTGAATTGGGAGTAAAAGGATCTGGGTTTAAGGTTTAACTTGGCCTCTAGATCACTTGTGTGACCATGCACATCACACAACCTCTCTGGGTCTCAGTGTCTTCATTTGTAGAATGAGGGAGTTGGTCAAGATGATCCCCAAGATCCCTTCCAAGCCTAAATCTGTGATCGAATGATCCTGACGCATTCATATTAAGACTAGGTATGTGTGACTAAGATCCCTTTGCAATTGGAATTCTGCATTTTTAATTCCATGACAGATGACAATATACTAAAGACTCTGCTTTCAGAATGCCTGTCCAAACCTCAAACTCTAGAAATCTCCTCATAAGAGGGTCTCCTTTTGTGCTCCAACAAATTCTTAAGAGCTTCTGTGGTCAGTGCAAGGATAGATGTCCCTTTGTTTACCCTATCAAAATTATATATGACCCAAAAAAATGTGTAAGTCAGATAAGCTGCCGTTTAAGAACTTGTCCAGTTTCTGACTTTTCTAAGAGACAGGATCATAGATTTAAACATAACAGGGAAAAGGTGAGAAAGGAATAAGCATTTATATAAAACTTACTATATGCCAGGCTTTACAATAGTTTCTCATTTGGTCCTCATGACTCTGGGAGATAGGTACTATTATCAACCCCATTTACACAAGAGGAAATGGAGGCAAACAACACTTAAGTGACTTGCCCAGGGTCACACTGCTAGTAAATTTCAGAGGTAGGATTTGAACTCCCATCTTCCTGTCACTCCTTTAAGTCTAGATAATCAACAAAACAATAAATTGAGCCCTGATTTGTAGTGTTTGTGGCTTTCAGGTCTAAATGCTTACACTGAAATTTTAACAATCAGTTTAACTCCATTATACTCCCAGAGCTAGAAGGAACCTTAGGTGATGAAAAATACTTTTCTTCTCTTGGCAAAGAGGTGGTGAACTACTGCTGTGGAATGCAGCATACACTGTCAGAAGAAAGTGTCCATTTGTTCATTCACTGATTCATTCAACGATCATTATAAATATCATTATTTGTTAGAAGTAAGAGTTCTATTGGAACATGGTGGGATTTCAGAAGAAAATACATTAAGAAAACACTTGAGGAAGTAAATAAAAGTAACAAAAACAACAATTTTCAAAATGAGAAACATTGGCCTGGAAGCTACTGTCCACTCTGATCCTAACAAGCTGTGTGACTATAGGAAAACTATTACCTTCTTTAGGACTTAGTCTCTTCCTCTTTAAGAAACCTTGAGAAGTCTTGCCCAGAATTACCCAAGAAGCATGTGGCAAAGTCAGGATTTAAACCCAGGTCCTTGAACTCTAAATCCAACTCTCTTTCCACTATTTGCCCCTGAACTGATCTGTGCCATCCTGTGGCTGTTAGAATACTAAGTTTTCACAGCAGTGTATATGTACTCCTGATGCATTTTGAGGATGCGCAATCCTTGACGTCCCATATTATTTCTGATTTCGTGCTTGCATTTGAAAGGTATGGTGCAGTATCAGAAAACTAGCCTTGATAGTAGACACCAGAGAAAATATGCCTCATGAGAGGATGATGATGTAGGTGCGGGCTCTCCTTCCACTGACAAAGATCACAACCCCTCTATTAGTCATTCGGCTTCCTCAGAACGACCTCTTAATAGATCCAGCTCTAGCCACCAGGTCAAAGGCTCCTCTGAACTTAACCAGGTCAGTCCTTACACAAAGCACATGCAGTACGTTAACAGGTCCCTACTCAACAGCATTGTATAGTGGAAAGAGTATTGGAATTGGACTCACAAGACATGGACTCAAATCCAAGACCTGATCGCCTCTGATCCTATCATTTACTACCCGAGAGACATTTTTCAAATGAGGAGATTGGACTAGTAAGGCTCTCTGGGACTTTGGAAGACTCTGAAACCATGATCCATGGCCCTAAAAAGGTTTTTTCACCTTGGTAGAACTCACCAGAGTGTGTTTTCCAACAAGCCGAATTACCATGCCTCGTAGTAGCATAGAGATGACCCTGAACTCTCAAAGGATATGGAATCATCTATGGTTTCATCATCATGGAAGAACAACCAGGTGTGAGAACTCTCTCCACCAAATACAAATCACAACCCAGTTGTAATATAACAGATAACTCCTAGGTAGTGGTCTTTGACACAAAAAAGTTAAGTGGCTTTTCAGTATCACAAAGTATCAGAGACAGGATTTGAACCCAGGTCATCTTGATTTTAAGTCCATCCCTCTATCCACATTGCTTATCCTTGACTATGATATGCACCCATTTGGGGGATGGCTTTGATATACATCCCTAATGCCCTCTCTATTAAGAAATTAATAGCACAAAAATGATGTTAGAAGAAAAGGATAAAGTGTCATGGGTGAGGGGACTTGTATCTAAAATCATTTCTTAGTGAGATTTCTAAAAGGAATGGTCTTTTCTTTCTGGTTCCCTTCCTTCCTGTATCATTTTTCTAGTCTTCTCAGTTACGGTTTCTACTTTCATTTCTTCAGGAAGAAAAGCAGCCCAACTGGGTTTCTCCATTAGTTAGCTCTCTGCATTTACACAGAATAAATAATCTTCCATGCTTCATTAGCTAGGACAAGGTGTTCCAGGCCACCAGGTCCTGGGTACTGAATATCGGCTGCACTGCCTATTGCTACTTCCAAAGAGCTACCCAGTCTTAAAGATGGGAGGGATATAAGAGCTTATCTAATCCAAACCCTTCCTCTTAAAGAAGAAGAAACTAAGTGCTAGAGAAGGTATTAGTTTGCCTGTAATCACACAGCTTGTTAGTATTGGAATGGACACTAGCTTCCAGGCCAGTGTTTCTTTTATTTTCTTTTGTTATTTTTGTTACTTTTATTTACTTTTTCAAATATTGTCTTAATGTATTTTCCCCTGAAATCCCACTATTTTCCAAAAGAACTCTGACTTGAATCATTGAATAAACAAAGGGACACCTTCTTCTGACAGTGTAGGCCACATTCCACAGCGGTAGTTCACCACCTCTTTACCAAGAGGAGAAAAGTATTTTTCATCATCAGTCCTTGGGAGTCAAGATTGGTTGTTGAATTGGCCTGAATTATTATCTTTTAGAATTTTTTCCTTTTAGTTATTATAGTTATTTTGTAAAATGTTCTCTTAGCTCTATATCAAGTCAAGTCACCATGTGTCTTCTTAAATTTCTCCGTGTAAATGTGGGATAAAAGCTTAAGAATCTATTATATGTGTGCGTATGTGTGTGTGTGTACACACGCACACACGCACACACACACAGGTGAAAAGCAGAGATATCAGTAAGCAGGTGAGTCAGAAAAAAAAAATTATGACTTTGTCCTCTGAACTTAGCTTTGTCTCTAACCTCCACCCTACTCTAACCAGTTTACCTGGAAAGGTGGAAGGGATTTTAATATTGCGAACTTGGGATCAGAAAATCCTGAAAGGTCTGGAATAGAAGAAAATCAAACCAATTGTTGAGTAAATAGCTCTATGTGGACTATGATGAGATGTAGTCATAGAATTAGAGTCAGTCCTGATAGGGCTCATGAGCTATGGTTTTCAATGAATATAGACCCACAAAAAACCTTGAATGTTCAATAAACTTCCCAGGGGGACCCATCCTGTGAGCTGTGGGGTGCCTCCAGGGGCCGCAGCAGAGTACTTCAGAGCCAACATTTCATGTGGTGCAACAATATTCCATTTTGTTCAGAGTTTGTTCAGTTGGTTCTGGTTCTTAGCTACCACAGAGAAGACTCCCACGAATATATCGATATGTGTGATTTCCCTCTGTCTTGACCTCGTTGGGATATGTGTCCAGTTGGGGAATTGTTGAATCAAAAGGTATGAATAATTTAGTCCCAATTCTCACATAATTCTAATCCCCCCCCAAAATGCTTGAGCCAATTTACAGCTCCAACAGCAGTATATTCACGCGCCTGTCCTTCCACAGACCCTCCAACACTATCTACGGCTTTTGTTATCTTTGCCAATGTGCAAGATGTGAAGAGAAACTTCAGAATTGCTTTAATTTGCATTTCATTTATTGGTAATAGTGATTTGGGACAATTTTCCAAGGTTGTAAACCATCTGAATTTTGTTCTTCAGACCTTGTTTGTTCAAATCCTTTTGGAGAATCTGGCATTTCTTTTCCTATGGTCCCTTTGCTAATCTTTTTTGACCTGTTCTAAGAAGCCAATTATGTGTGGATTATTGTTGTTTGTCCTTCATTCTCAAAGAGGAACATGACTTCAGAAAGGAGGTATCAGGACTTGCAAGTGAATTAGATTTAAGTGATGGAGGACTGAACAAAGTCACCAGCTTCACTCTCTCCTCTGGAGCCATCTGGGTCTAGTGGTCAGATATAGATCAGGATGACCACAGATGGCCCCAGATAAAGTGAGAAGCCTTGGCATTTTCAATCTAAGGTTTTTCCTAGGTCTCAGTTTGTCTGAGGCAATGCAGCGACTAAGGCTAGGTAAAAATGAGGTGAAGAATTATTTGTTACCTAGTCAAAAAATAAAATAAAATCAATCTGGAAGAGGATTTCACTCAGAGTTTCTGGCCAAAACAGAAACAATTGCTATTTACACTGTTTCTGAGCCATGGAATCCAAACAATGACCAAGTGAAGCTTGGGCTGGGACCTATTGTTGACCAATCAATGAGATCCAGAGTGATTTGGATTTAAGGCACGCTCCATAAAAAATAAATCTAGACCGTAAATCCCAAGATATCTTGCTAGGTTTCAGCAATCAAAATTTCTATTTCTTTGGGCAGAGCACCTGCAAAGGAGGAGGGAGGAAAGGAAGGGAAGGGGAGGGAAGGAAGGAAGGAAGGAAGGAAGGAAGGAAGGAAGGAAGGAAGGAAGGAAGGAAGGAAGGAAGGAAGGAAGGAAGGAACAAAGAAAAGAGGGAGGGAAAGAACTGCATGGCACAACTGGAACTAGCTAGTTGCGTCCCCAGTGGGGTAGCTACTACTACTCACACGTTGTTGTTTATCCTTTCTTCTTGAAGAGGTTCATGGCCTCAGGAAGGAGATGTCATGGCTTGCAAGTGAATTGGATTTAAGTGAGGAAGGGCTGTGCAAAGTCACCAGCCTCACTGTCTCCTCTGGAGTCCTCCATGTGGATTAACAATCCCATGACAGCCAAGAATGAGCCCCAGACCAGGTGAGCTCCTACAGCATTTGCAGCCGTGCTAAAAATGAGATGATTAGGGAAGCTAATGATGAATGAAAGATTCAGAACAGAGAAATTCTTCCACTGGAGTTCTTATTGATCTATCAGCTGAGGTCTTTTTTCATCTGGAGTCTAAATGTGACACTTCATATTAAGCTTGGCTTTTGAACAGCTTGGAAATTCAGCTTCTCCATTCTTGAAGCTGTCTTTAAGGTGGTCTCTGAAACAATTATTCCCTTCACCACCACACTCAGTTACTCACACCAAGAAAGCAGTTGGGATGCTTGGCAGGGAGCAAAGGAAATGGGGAGGGGTGTAAGAAAGAATGCCTATGGGGTTTGTAGAACCTTCAAAGCAGCTGCAAGAGACCCCTGAGATATCTAGTGCAACTGCATAATTTTTCAGATGAGGAAACTGAGGCAAAGAGGGTTAAGTGAGTTGCCCGGGGTTACATAGCTGGTAAGTGTCTGAGGCTGGATTTGAATTCTGGTCTTCCTAACTGCAAGCCCAGGGCTCTATCCACAAACCACTGCAAGGAGTCAGGATAGGCTTGGCAAATTTCCTTGATTTTCTCCCTAGTCAGAGGAGGGAGCACTCCAGTCCACTAGTCAAGCCTCTGTGATGAAGGCACAGCTGAGGACACACTTCCCCTTTACACACACACACCGACATACACACATACATCAATCCCATCACTATCAGTGGCCTCTGCTTCAGAACAACCATCCCACAATGACTGGGAGGAAAGACGGAGCCCCCACCGGAGGCCTAGCCAACCTCTGAGCGTCCCACTAAAATGCAAATTCTTTGAAAGTAGTCACACCTTAGTTATCAGTTAAAGCATTAGCAGAGATTAACATGAAGGGAAATAGCTGTGGAGGAGGACCTCAAGAGGAAAGGGAAGGTGAGAAGATTCTGAAGATTTGTTAGTTCCATTCACGGCTTTGCCCTGGGGTTCTGTGGAAAGTAGTTGACCCCAGTTCTATTAAAAGAACCAACATCCCCGGGTCCCCTCTTGCTGAATAAAGCCTCTTTACACCTAAAATAATTGACTTGTGGCCAGAGTCTTTTCTCTTTCTCACACTTTGAGATAAATGCAGGAAGAGCCCTGAATGTAAAAGTCTCCTGGAGAGACCCTTGGCTCAGGTCTCTAGGAGGTGAAAAGGGTTAATTATACTACGGTTAATTTAAATTCAATTCAATAAATTAAGGCCTACTGTCTGCAAAGCTTTGTACTTGGTGCTGCTAGTGCAAAACTGAAACAAGAAGCCAGGCCCTAATTAATTACCTAAGAAGTAGGAGTCTTTAGGGAAAAGAATATGGGATTTGGAATCAGATCACCTAAATTCAAATTCTAACTCATCTGCTCACTGTTGATCCTTGGACAAGTCAAGACTATCTGAACGCCCCCCAACAAAAAAATAAATAAACGGTAAAAAAAACATACTACAGTAGGATTTTAGCCTAGAGCAAAAGGCTTGTTTACAAGAATGGAGATACATCTTCGCAAACAATTATTAATAATCTATGTACCTATATATGACCAGAACTGCAATGTCATCTTCCTGGGGACCTCCCAGTGTGAAAACTCCCTTCACCAATGAAAATGAATAACTGGCCCGTGATTTACAACAGTTGCAGGGGCATCGAGAGGTTAAGTGATAAGGTCAAGTCCAGTAGAGTCAAATCAACGTCTATTAAATGTTTATTTCATACTAGATACTGTGCTAAATGCTGGGGTGCAAGGCAAGGCAAAATACAAAGCTTTCTCCCGCGGAGATCATGGCCTAATGGGGGAGACAAGACGCAAATGCCTATGTCCAAACATAATCAGGATAAACTGGGTTGTTCCATAGGCAGTCCTCTCTACCCCACCAAACTGCCTCTAAAGTCATAATATTATTATTTTTATCAACAGCACTGTTTGTACTAGGCATATTATATTATTGTTATAGAGAATTCCTGGTGGGAAAAAAGTTGACAACTGCTCCCCGGTTATGTTCTTAAAAAATTGCCTTCAAGGCAATATACTATAATGGTTAGAACATTGAACTTGGAGTCAGGAAGATCTAAATTCAAATACTACCTCAGACATTATTAACTATGTGACTCCAAGGACAAGTAACAGCCTCTATGTCCTTACCTGTAAAGTAAAGGGGGTGGGGGCAGACTCAGTGGCCTCCAAAGCACTTTCCGGATCTAAACCTACAAACCCATGAAAGGAAGATCCCAGTTCTTGTTCTTGTTGGAGGTAATGGGAATTTTGACAGCCTTCTGCTCATTAATTCCAGCAGTCATTAGCTGTCTGTCAGTCAGTACCTTCAAGGAAGGTAACACATGGTATTGGATTTGGAATCAGAGGAAAAGGGCTTTAATCATAATTGGAGTTCTCTACTTCTGTGACGTTCAGCAAATCACTTTGGTTCCATTGGCCTCAGTCTCTTCATCTGTAAAGTAAGGAGGCTGACCTTGATGAGGCCCCCGCCAGCTCAGAATCTAGGATGGCCATTCCCATTTTATGGATAGTTCCTGGACAAAAAGGTCTCCGAATCTGAGGAGCTCTGGGGAACCTGGAGGGAGACAGGAAAGAAGCAGCTTCGATTTTGTGAATTTCAATATTTGCTTCCATCCTCACACCCCGTTTCCCCAATCAATCAACAAATTGGTATTAAACACCCATTTTGTCCCAGGTCCCAAGGAACTTATATTCTAATGAAGGTGATAATGTGAGCATAAATAAGCATGCAAGATACATACGGAATTAATACTAGGTAAATTTGAGGGATGGAAGACACCGGTGTGGGCACATAGTAACCACCACTAGCCCTTTACAAATATTATCTCCTTGATCCTTACTACAGCCCTGTGACGTTGTCCTTGTTCAGTCATTTCGGTCTCTTTGTGACCTCATTTGGGATTTCCTTGGCAAAGATACTGCAGTGGTTCATCATTTCCTTCTTCAGCTAGTTCTGCCGATGAGAAAACGGAGGCAAACAGGGTTAAGTGACTGTCTGGGTCACACAGAGAGTAAGTGTCTGAGGCTTCTGGATTTGAACTCAGGTCTTCCTGACTCCCACCCCAGCATTCTGCCCTATGCTATCCAATATATAATATATAGCTCAGTTAATTCGCCGGAATTCATTTCATTAATTCACTGAAAACTGGATGACTCGATGTTTTGCTTGTTTTTCTTCCATTCATTCATTCTTTCACCAGCATCTAGAGGTTCATATGTATCATATGTCAAGGCATCATTTGAGTAGGGGGAGAAAAAATAATTTTAGGTCGGAGGTGAGGTGAGAGGATGTGTCTGGCAGAGGGCTGGTCAAGGCAAAGACACGAAGATGGGAGAGTATTATGTGTGAGGAACAACAAAAAGGCTAGTCTGGCTGAATCTGAGCTGCTGAAAGTGTGAAGGGAAACAATATTGAAACCCTGGAATTGGGACCAGGTTGTTAAGGGCCTTAAAAGCTAAAATATTTGCTCCTGGAG
>JAQQSW010016179.1:0-11730 GCA_028646575.1 Pseudocheirus occidentalis | reverse complement strand
AAAAACTGCTGTATCCTGGGTTATCCTAACTGTGTTTCCACAGTATTCAAATTGCTTCCTCTACACAGCCTGTAATATTTTCTCTGTGATCTGGGGACTCCAAAACCTGGCTATAACATTCGTATGAGTTTTCTTTTGGGGATCTTTTTCAAGAGGTGATTGGTGAATTCTTTCAAGTTCTATTTTGCCCTCTGGTTCTAGAATATAAGGGCGATTTTCCTTGAGAATTTCTTGAAGGATGCTTTCAAAGTTCTTTTATGATCATGGCTTTCAGATAGTCCAATAATTTTAAATTGTCTATCCTGGATCTATTTTCCAGGTCAGTGGTTTTTTTCAAGGAGATATTTCACATTGCCTTCTATTTTTTCATTTGTTTGCATCTGTTTAATAGTATCTTGATTTCTCATAAAGTCATTTGCCTCCATTTGCTCCACTCTAATTCTGAAGGAATTATTCTCTTCAGAAAGCTTTTGAGATTCTTTTTCCATCTGGCAAATTCGACTATTTAAGACATTCTTCTCCTCACTGGCTTTTGGGGCCTCTTTTTCCATTTGAGTTAATCTGTTTTTAAGGTGTTATCCTCTTCAGTCAGGTTGTTGACTCTCTTTTCATGATTTTCTCCCATCATTCTCATTTCTCTTCCCAATTTTTCCTCCACTTTTCTTATTTGGTTTTCAGAATCCTTCTATTATTCTTCTACAAGCTGATCTATGGCTTGTTGGCAGTCTTCATGTTTCTTGGAAGCTTTTGGTGTGGGAGTTCTGACTGTGTTGTCTTCCTCCCATTCCACACTTTGAACCTTTTTGTCCCCAAAAACGGATTCTGGAATTCTATTGCTGTTCTCACTTTGCTTCCTTTGGCTACTTATGTTGCCAGTGAATTACTTGACTTTTTATCTCTGTGGAACTCTGCTTCCAGAGGGGAAAGCTATGTCCCAAATTTCTAGGGTTTTTGCAGCTGCCAGAGCTATTAGGGGGCTGCTGCAGCCCTCAAGAGCTTAGGCTCACTGAAAACGTTCCCCAGTGCCATAACTCAAGACCATGACCTGGACCCAGGCCACTCAAGGAAAGAGCCCTTAGACTCTGAAGGATTGCTTGTCCACCCAGCAATTTGCAGGCCAGGAGCTCTGAAGCAGCCATGTGGAAGCAGGGCCACCACTTCTGTTGCTTCCTTGGCCTTGAGTCAGTTTGGCTGGACAGCTTTTCTCCCCCAAATATAGCTGAGTTTCACTGACTTTTCACTTTGTCCTTGTTTCGTATGACTTGATAATTCGGGAAACTGCCACAGCTGCCACTGATCACTCTCCTGAAGGCTCCAGATGTGGCCCGTCATGGCCACCCCTGGGCCACATATGTCCATATAGGAGGCTATATATGCCTATGAATACATATCTGAGCATGTGTATACATGTGTATAAAGAGGGCATAGGATCAATTGAATATGAAGGAATGATACTTTAAAAGGCGAAATTCTGAGGTGGGAGAGAACTAGAATGAGAGGAGACAGGGAGAGACAAAATGGGGTTAATCATCCCATATAGAAGAGGCAAGGGATAACTGTTACAACTTTACTTTCAATTACTCTCATTGAATTTGGCTTAGGGAAGAAAGGGCATAAACTCTAAACTGGGCATCATGCCACACAGGAGAATAGGGGACATGGAGATGTGAGGGGGCATGATGGAGGGGAGGGCAGGGTCTGGGAAAGGGATGCTGGAAGCACACACTTCAGTAAAGGTACAGGGACAGGCTAGAGAACAGAACAAGGGGGGAGGGATAGGAAGGAGAGACAGATGATCACTGTCACAATATGTCCACTATGAAGATTTCCTGTATAATCACACACCAACAGCCTGTATTGAATTGATTGTCCTTCCAGTGGGGGTGGGTGACGAGGGAGGAAGTGAAAGAATCTAGAATTTAAAGTTCTGCAATACCTGCCCTACCAGAAAGTAAGAGAGCAGAGCAGAGGAGGGGCTTTACAGTGGGATTGCTGTTTTACAGTTGGGGCAGGGGAAAGACGGGGAGTAAATTTGTAATTCAAAAATGTCATGAAAATGAATGATGTAAACAAAAAAACAAAAAAAGAAGATTTTGAGGGGGGCAGGTATTGTAAGTTAATTTTAATTTTTTAGTATGTCACATTTATTTCTATTTTCTCTCTTTTGTGTCTGTTGCATAATCTTGCATGGTCCTATTTCTTCTTTTCTGTTTATAGTGTTTTTTTTTCCTTTGGAGTGTTTGGCTATTCAAGGAGGACTCTCACCTCTGCTGTGAGTGCTTTATAAGCCCTTTTCAGGGCTGCTTATTATGCTTTGGTGTTTACCTGGCACTCACCTCTTCTTATGGCTCTAAGAAGCTATAGCATGTGCAGTGGCCACAGCACTGTACACCTTCTCAGTAGATGGACTAAAGTAGGTTTAGGGGAGTTGATGCACCCCAAACCTATTAATGAGTGAGGGACCATCAACCTGAAGTATGTGAAGACTTCTCCCAGTGAAACAGGTAGAGAACAATTTGTTCCAGTGGCCATGCAGGTAGCTGAAGCAGGCCCTATAGAGTGCTTAGAGCTCATACAGACACTGAAGATACCAAGGCCATCCACTGCATCCTGGGTCATCTCCAAGCAACCTGACTTTTGTCTTGCCACTAGACTTTGATGACTCTGGAAGAAAAAGTGAAGCTGATGGCTTATTGCAATTCTGCCTGTCTTAAATCCAATTCACACACAAGTCAAGATATTGCTATTTAACATAATCTGTCGTCTTCAAAAATAAAGGACAAAACAACAACATTTATTCTTTGATATGGAGTTTGGCAAGCAGATTTCTGGATTTCTGGCTTCTTTTAGCTAATGATCTTTGAGTTGTGTCTATTTGTATTTTAATCTCTGGTTCCAGCAGTTCTGCAAAATTTTACTTTATGGTTTCTTGAAATATTGTGTCAGAATTTTTTGAGACAGATGGACAGAGTTGCAGGACAATAAGCAAAGCTCTACACCTGGAGTCAGGAAGACCCCAATTCAAATACAGCTTGAGACACTTAATAACTGTGACCCTGAGCAAGACACTTAACCACTGTTTCAGTTTGCTCAGCCATAAAATGGGGATAATAATAGTACCTACATCATAGGATTAATTTAAGGATAAAATGACATATTTATAAAATGTGCTTAGCACAATGAATAGCACGTAGTAGGCACTATATTAGAACTAATTTCCTTCATCTTCCCCTTATCTTTTATTTTGACTTTATTCTTAAATTCTGTCTCCTTCTCTTGATTTCCAGTTGTTAGATATTTTATATGTTCCAAATTTTCGTTCTTTTGACGTTTTTCTAATGTTTCCTGTTATATCATTGACTTTTGCATTCTATTTGCCCTATTCTGTTTTCTTTTTCCTTAAAACCTTACTTGGGTAAGGCTTTTGACTTCTCAATTATTTACTCTACATCCATATTTTTCCTCAAGAGCTCCAATTTCGTTCTTTATCTATTGATTCAATTATTCCTTCATTTCTTTCATGCCTTCTCGGGATCTTTGTGACCAATCCATTCCTATTTCTGGAGTTTTACTTGTAGCTTTTGTGGGATTTTTTTCTTCTTCTGGAATCTTGGATTTTTCTCAGCCTTTTCTTCATTGGATGAAGGATTTTCCTCTATTTATGTTTTAGGCTATCTACTTGGGGTGTGGTTTTAATTTGTTTTGTTTCATAGTTGCTGGAGCTATTGTCACCCCTGCACATCACTAATGGAGCATGATTGGAGTGAAGAGATGCAAGAAGCCATATAAAACTCTCAGTAATAGGTCTAGAGATGAATATCCAGCAAGCATGGCTAATGATATCTTTGTTCTGTCTTCCAGCAGTCTTGGTTTGGGATATCTAGGTCAAAGGATTCATCCTAGATAGGGTTGCTAAACTTGGGAGTTTAGTCTCTGTGGCCTGCTCTATCCTGGAGTTCTTTTTGTTGTAACTGAATGTAGATAATGATGGTATTCTAGCTCTGTCCCTCTGCCCCAATCCTGGAATATGATGTTTATCCAGGGCCAGGGTCTGCCACTCTATTAGTCTTGAATGAGGATCCCAACCCATTCCCATTCCTTCCCTTAGTCCAAAATGAGGATGCTAAGATAGGGATCTCCCTCCTGCCTGAAGTCTGTATCAGAAAGCTCTTACCCAAAAGGTCTAAGCTTTCCTCCTCTAGGCAGACCTAGAGAGACTAGAGGAACTAGGGAGCCAGGATCCTGTGATAGAACACTGAGTTAGGGATCCCCATCTCTGCTATCAGTCCCTTCAGATAGTTTAGGATATAGCTGTGGAGGGGAAGATCAGAGACCCTTAGATACTACCTCTCATTCAAAGATTCAAGTGTGGTCCTTTGTCATTGTTACTCTTTTTCTTATAACTGTTGGAATTAATTAAATTGTATTTTTCTTCTCCTCTTCTTTCTCTGTCTCGGTCTCTCTGTTTCTCTCTCCCTTTCTTCCTCCCCCCTCTTTCCCTCCCCTCTTTCTCTTTTCCTCTCCCTCTCTCAATCTCCCTTTTCTTGATTTATTGAGCACTGTTTTTCATTATCTGAAGAGAGCTGTGCTTGGTTAGAACCTATCCATTGTCATCTTGGCTATAAGTCCTCAGTTGCAATACTTTATAGCCTGAGTACCCCTACCATCTTCTGGACAACCCCTAACTTGAATTCTTTGGAGACTGTGGTATTCTATGGCTGCAGGCCTCAAAGATGCCAACGTATCTCAAAAGGCTACGGCAGTGGGAAACCTACACCCTCAGGGCCACATGTGGCCCTCTAGGTCTTCAAGTGCAGCCCTTTGACTGAATCCAGACCTCACAGAACAAATTCCCTTAAAGAAAGAATTGTTCCCCAATTGATAAATGGTCAAAGAATGTGAACAGGCAGTTTTCAGAGGAAGAAATTAAAAATATCTATAAGCATAGGAAAAATGTTCTAAATCCCTATTGATTAGAGAAATGCAAATCAAAACAACTCTGAGGTACTACATCTCAGCAGCCAGATTGGCTAAGATAACAAAACAGGAAAATGATAGATGCTGGAGAGGATGTGGAAAAACTGGAACATTAATGCATTGTTGGTGGAGTTGTGAACTAATCCAATCACTCTGGAGAGCAATCTGGAACTATGCCCAAAGGGCTATAAAAAGTGCATACTCTTTGACCCAGCAATACCACTTCTAGGGTTGTATCCCAAAGAGATCAGAGAAGTGGGAGGAGGACCCATATCTACAAAAATATGTATAGCAGTTCTTTTTGTGGTGGCAAAGAATTGGGAATCAAGGGGATGCCCATCAATTGGGGAATGGCTGAACAAGTTGTGGTATATGAATTTAATGAATACTATTGTGCTATAAGAAATGAGGAGTGAACAGACTTCATAATAACCTGGGGAGACTTATATAAACTGATGCTGAGTGAGAAGAGCAGAACCAGAACTTTGTACACAATTACAGACACATTATATGTGTGACAACTAACTTTGATAGGCTGGGCTCCTCTCAGCAATGCACAGTTAGAAGACAACTCCAAAAGACTCATGATTGAAAGGGATATCCACATCCAGAGAAAGAACTACACAGTCTGAATGCAGATTGTAGCAAACTACTTTCTTTTTTTCTGTTTCATTTTGTTTTGTTTCTTCTTTCTCATTGTTCACTCCACTGGTTGTAATCCTTCTTTCCAACGTGACTAATGTTTAATGTGAAGGTATTTAGAGACCTATGTTTGATTGCATGCCACTGTGGTGGGGGAGGGGAGGAGATGGAGGAGAGGAAGGGAGAGAAAATTTGAAACCGAAGGGACTCTAGAACTGAATTTGTAAACTAAAAGTAAATAAATATATATTTTCAAAAGGAACTCTGAAAGAAAAAAAGAAAGGATTGGTTCTATAAAACTTCAACTCAGTCAAAGTGCCACACCCAAGGACATAGGAGGCCACATGTGGCCTCGAGACCACAGGTTCCCCACCCCTGGCTAGAATATTGGGTAAATTAAGATGAAAGTAAACCAAAATTGGAATAAAAATGATTTATTAAGTACAAGAAAATGAAAGCACATCTACAGAGTGCTGTCTCTGAAAAATATCTATGAGTTTTAGTGGAATGGAAATGCGATATGAATTAATAGTTTGATTTAGCAACCAAAATGCAATATTAGGCTGCACTACAAGAATAAAAGACAAGAGTCAAGTCAAGGACTAACATCTAGAGAATTATGTTCAATTCTGAGCACCACAATTTCAGATCATTGATCATCTGGAGAGTATCTGAAGGAAGACAGTCAGGATGCTGAGGGGCCTTGAGCCCATGGCAACTAGTTTGAATTATTCATTCCTTTATTGTTCTATCAAATTTTGTCGACATGTATTTGAGAGGTAAAAATTATTTGGAATGATGAATTTCAATGCTCTTTTTTGACCCCTTCCCCTTCCTAGGGGCAGTCTCATTTTGGCAATGAGGTGCCCCAAGCATATATGCAGGATGCTGTCCCAAATCTTCCACCTTGGCTTTTATGGTGGTTTGTTACATTCAGATCATTTCTTCCTCCTGTTTTCCAATGAGTGTAGCCTTGCTGAGCTCTGGAGATTCTGGGAGAGAGCCCTGACATTGAGAAATGCTTGCTAGCCCTTAAAAGTAAAGGTAATTAACATGGCTGCTTCAGCATCAGATTCCTGTGACCACTCTTTCCTACCCCATAATTAAGTTCCAAGCTAATCTTTGTCAGGGCAAAGAAATAGCATTAGCTATGACTTGAATGTTAATTACTTTGTTTTTCTATCTGATACAGAAGGCAAACTTCATTTCTTCCTTGGAGAAGTGCCATTGGATTTTTGGTCCTGGGCATTATGAACTTCCTCAAATTGAATCTGATGGTAATTAAGGTCCTCTATGACACAATCTGTTCACCAAACCTGACTTTAGCACCTTTTCCCATCATTTGACATTGGTCTTCTTCTTTTATTAACAAAATGCACTTGAGGATCAGAAGGTCCTTATCCTGCATTAGAAGATCAGATGCAAAAGAACATTAGGGACTCCACACTGGCCCCTGACCTTTGATATCATTTGATGGCCTAGTTAGTAGGGATCATTAAACACTAGCTACAACATATGGCTCCCTGTGTGTGTTGTATAAGTCTTTTTTTTTTTTTTTTTTTTTTTGCTTTTTGGAGGGCAGTTGGGGTTAAGTGACTTGCCCAAGGTCACACGGCTAGTTTTTTTTTGTGTGTGTGTGTTAAGTGTCTGAGGCCGGATTTGAACTCAGGTACTCCTGACTCCAGGGCCGGTGCTCTATTCACTGCACCACCTAGCCGCCCCCGGTTGTATAAGTCTTTGTAGGTGTGTTAACTCTCATCAGCAAACACACACAGAGAGTGAACTTTACAGTTCATATAAGTTGCTGATAGACTTATGCATACCTTGATTGGGGGATCATAGGAAAGCTCTCCAGGAGATTTGAAAGCTCTTGACATGTAGTTTATGGCATCATTAGCAACTGGGATGTTGAAATTTGACAAATTCATGAAAATGATCAAGTCAAAGCTATCTGCAAGTGTCTATCCAAGAAACATCAGTTCATCCTTGGCCATGGGAAGTTGGTCAAATGTGATAGGAGTTGGAGTCAAGCCTAGGCACGTCTCTTTCTCCCAATTAGACAGAGAAGTTCAATCTTTGGAGTCACTCGCTATCTCAGGTCACAGGATTGCCGGACCACAGACTTAGAGCACAGGTGTTCTTGAAGGTCATTGCTCTTACCCCTCTCATTTTACAGAACAGGAATCTGAGAACAAGAGGGAGGAAGTGACTCATTCAAAATCACTCAAGTGGTAAGTGATAGAGGCAGGATTTGACCCCAGTTCCTCTTGCTCAAAATCCAGCACTCTTTCTACTGCACTGGAGCAAGTGGGACATTTCTTAAGAAAGGGCAAAGGGAAGGTAATACTCATTTATTAAGTACCTACTATATACTAGGCACTGTGCTAAGTGCTTTTTAAAAACAAATATTACTCATTTGATCCTCACAACCAATCTCACCAAATGTGAAGTGGATGGTGTTATAATCATCATTTTATGACTGAGGAAGCAGACAGAGCTAAAATGACTGGCCCAGAGTCACATAGCTCCTAAATGTCTGAGACTAGATTTAAACTGGTGGCTTCCTGAATTTAAGCCCAGCACTCTGTGTACTGTGGCACTGCCTAGCTACCTCTAAGAAATCAAAAAAGGAGATACTGGCTCCATAAGTTCTTAATAATCTTTTCAATTCAATTCTACAACAAGCTATTAAAGCCCTGTTATGTACCAAGCAAGAGGGGCTTGGAGTCTGGAGGAGAGGCCAGAAGGCACACCTCAGCATCAGGAGGACCTGCCTCTTGTCCACACTGGACAAGACTAAGCTGCAGAAGATATGCCAAAATGCATCAGAGCATAGTTTCTCATAGAGAAGTCCCTACACTGATAGATGCCCCCAAGAAGCCCCAGTAAACCCCATGCTCCACCAAAGGAAAACTTTAGGCTCTTCTTTTTTAAACTGGATTTTTTCCCACTGTTCCTTTGAGAAGTACACTATGAGCAAACAAACGGTGCTGTACAAATAAGGTTTGTTAAACTAATTGGATCAATTTGTCATGGCATCTCCGATGGTTTGTTCCAAGATGATCAGTGACCTGAGGAGCAGCCACAACAGAGTGCAGGACTGGGGGAACCAGGTCTCAGTTGCCTAGAGAAGCCTCCATCTCATTCCTGATAGCAAATCCAGTGGCTTTGGTTTTCAGTACAAGCAGCCATGAGATGTCATATCCCAGATAGGTCCAAGGCTACACTGGGAGATTCACTTGCAACAGAATAACATGACACAAGGGACCTCAAGGGACACCTCCTCCAACTCATAACCCTAAAAGAAAAAGCACCCCTACTACAACACACTCAATAAGTCACCATCTGACTTCTGCCCAAAGATCCCCAGTGAAAGTGAACCCACCCCCTCCCAAAATAGCCCTTTGCAGCTCACATCATGAGAAAGTTGGTCCTGACTTCAAAACAAAACTCTAACTTTCCTCTTGTTGCTCTTAGTTTTTCCCACTAGGACCCACATTTCAACAGGAAGGGCAATCAGAGTTCAGGGCACAGGACAGTGGGATTTCCCAACCTCAGTTTTAGAAAGCTCACACTTTGAGTGTTGAGAAAGAACCCAGAGGAGAAGAATTTGAGAATACTTATGGACAGGATTTAAATGAGTGTGAATCATATTTAGGAATTGGGCCAAGGTAGACATTGATTTGTTGCTTCCTCTGGTCCTTTCCAGTCAGTCTCCTCTAGGATACACTCAAATATCTATACTTATTATAGTATGGCTGAGATCATATTTGCATATTTCACGTGTGCTTGGGAGATAGGACAACTCCACATGACTTGTCTCCAGAGGTGACTGCTCAGGGGAATGAAAGCAACTTTGAAGACTCCTGCAAGTTCAGTAGTTGGCCCTTGTTACTAATTTTGTTGTGAATAAGTAACCTGACTAAGAATTCAATATAGCACAGACTCACTCCGTGTCAGATTATTCTGCCCTGCTTGTCAATACAAGTTTCACATATACTTAGGCTCTTTAAAAGTCTACCCATTGGGGGCAGAGCCAATATGGTGGTGTAGAAGCTGGAAAATTCCATGAGCTCCCCCCATAACCACCTCAAATACCTATAAAATATTACTCTAGATAAATTTTAAAGATACAGAACCTACAAAGTGACAGAGAGAAACAAATCTCCTTCTGAAGACAGCCCAGCAGGTGGACAGGAAGGGTTCATCACAGAGCTCTGGGAGCCAAGCCCAGCACCACATGAGCCCATGTTTTAGCCCCAGGGCAGCCTCAACCAGTAGCAGCTGGAGTGGAATTTGGGAGAGTGGATCACCAGCAACTGGGGCAGTTTCCAGAAATATCAACCCATAAATACCAAAGTCAAAGTAAAAGGTCAATGTAGAAGTCTGTTGGAACTGGGGGGGGGGGGAATGGAGTGCAGTCCAGCCTCTGCCCCCAGAAGTGAGAAGTGGTGGAGGCACCATTTCCATGCAGCCATCTCCCCATTGCTGCTTCAGAGCTCCTGGCCTGCAGATAGTGGGGGGGGGGGGCAAGTGACAACTCAGAGGGCAATTGCTCTTGCCTTAACCTGGTTGGATCTGGATCATGGTCTTGGGTAGTGGTCCTGAGGTGTGTGACCAGTGAGCCAGAGCTTGTGGTGGCAGCAGAAAGGACAACCAATTAATAGCTCCGGCAGCTGAGAAAACCCCAGCAATTTGAGTCAAAGCTCTGCTCTCTGGAAGAAGAGTTCAACTGTGGCAAAGAGCTCAAAAGTCAAGTAACTGAGCAAGAAAAGGAAGGAAATCAAAACAGCAATCAAACCTTAGATTCCTTTTGGGGTGACAAAAAGTATCAAAGCATGGAAGGGCAGGAAGAGAGTGAAGTCAGAACTCCTATAAGTTTCCAAGAAAAATATGAACTGATTACAGGCCATGAAGGAGATCAAAAAGGATTTTGAAAATCAAGTAAGAGAAATGGAGGAAAAATTGGGAAGAGAAATGAGAATGATGCAAAAAATTCTTAAGGAAAATTGCCCTGATATTTTAGAACTGGAGGGCAAAATAGAATTTGAAAGAATTAATTGATCATGTCTTGTAAAAGATCCCAAAAAGAAAACTCCTAGGAATATCATAGCCAGGTTCCAGAGTTCCCAGATCAAGAAGAAAATATTACAAGCAGCCAAGAAGAAACAATCTGAATACTGTGGAAACACAAACAGGATAACACAGGATCTAGCAGCTTCTACGTTAAGGGATCAAAGGGCTTGGAATATGATATTCCAGAGGTCAAAGGACCTAGTATTAAAACCAAAAGTCACCTACCCAGCAAAACTGAGTATAATTTTTCAGGGGAAAACATGGTGATTCAATGAAATAGAGGATGTTCAAGCATTCTTGATGAAAAAAACAGTTAAATAGAAAATTCGACATTCAAATACAAGAAGCAAGAGAAACATGAGAAGGTAAACAGGGTAAATAAATAAGGAACTTATCAAAGTTGAACTATTTACATGCCTACATGGAAAAACAATAATTGTAGCTTATGAAATTTTTCTCAGTATGAGACTAGTTGAAGGGAATATAAATGTGTGTATATATATGTATATATGTATGTATATATGTACACACATATACACATATATGTATACATGCATATGTATGTGTCTATATAGGAGGGTACATGTGCATATGAATACATATGTGAGTGTGTGTCTATATATGTGTAGAGGTATACATAGACAGCAGGCACAGAATCAATTTAATAGGAAGGGATGATATTAAAGGGGTAAAATTGAGAGGAGTGAGATGAATATAATGAGAAGGGATAGGGAGAAACATAATAGGGTAAATTATCTCATATATAAGAGGTAAGGGAAAAGTGTTACAATGGAGAGGAAGAACAGGAAGGCAAAAGGGGATGGATCAATCTTATTCTCATTGAATTTGGCTTAAGGAGGGAATAACATACACACTAAATTAGGTATCTTACACTACAGGAAAGTAGGGGGGAAGGACATAAGGAGGGGGATGATAGAAGGGAGGGCAGATTCGGGGGGAGGGTAGTTAGAAGCATACATTTTTGAAAAGGGACAGGGTCAAAGTAGAAAATAGAATAAGTGGGGGGTGGGATAG
>JAQQSW010016178.1:0-11730 GCA_028646575.1 Pseudocheirus occidentalis | reverse complement strand
CAGCTAGGTGACTCAGAGGATAGAGTGCTGGGCCTAGACAGGAAGACCTGAGTTCAAATCCAGCCTTAGGATACTTAGTAGTTACATGACCCTGGGTAAGTCATTTAGCATCTCTCCACCAGAGTTTTATCAATTGCAAAATGGGGATAATAACAGCACCTACCTCACAAAGTTGTTGTGAGAACTGAATGAGACAACATCTGTACTGAACATAGTATCTGGCACACAGTATGTATTTAACAAATATTTGTTTCTTCCTTTCTTTAAAAGGTCTTAGAAAAACCCTCCCATTTTACAGCTAGGGAAAATAGAACTCTAAAAAATAAAATAATTCATCTGAGGTCACTGAACTAATAAATGGAAAAGCTGCAATTTTAATCCAACTCCTTTGACTCTAAATCCAACAATTCATTCCACAACCATTTATTAAGCACCTTCTGTGAGGTAAGCAAGTCCTGAGGCTATAAAGACAAAAGCAAGAGTCCTTACCTTCCCAGAGCTCACATTTTAACATTCTGCATCTTAAGGTGCTATGTAAATGCATATTATTCTTATTATCCTCATCTTTAGAAGAGGGGCAGCATGCATATAGAGGAGGAATTTTGAGCGGCAGCATACAGGGAAAATTTGGCTTGGCCGCTTTTGTTTTGTTTTGAGGTTTTGTTTTTGTTTTTTTGGTTGTTTTGCATAGGAGATACTTGACCCTGTTTGTAGGTCAAGGAGAAGTAGACAGGAGCAGGAGATATTGACGGATGGCAGAGGAAGAGGCAATAATTGATGGAACAAGATCCCAGAGGATGTAAGAAGGGATGAGCTCAAGAGTACAAATGGAAATGTTATCCTTGATTAGGAAGAGAGCCATTTCATCCTCTGAGACAGGAAAAGAGAAAAGAAAGATGTGTTTAGGCAATTTTTTTTTTAATGACAATGATCCAGCAGCCAGGCCAGTCTCCTCACTGCTCTGAGAATATGCCATATTCATCCCTGCCTTTGTGCCTTTGTGCTGCCTACAATGTACAACTTCCTCCCTCCACAGGGCCAAATTCTAACTGCCCTTCTAGTCTCACCTTCTTCTTGATAATTCCCCAGATTAAACACAAACTATAGAAGATAGATAAATGAAAACATTTATTTTGTTTAATATTTACTATATGCAAGGCACCGTGCTACATGTTATTGATGTGGATAGAAAAGAAAAACAGCCTTGGCTCTCAAGGAGCTTACCATCTAACGGGGAGGAACAAGATATACGGGAGGATTCTGCTGCAGCACAGATGTAAAGACCCCGTGGTCTTAGGAAGCAGAGGCAAGAGAAATGATAAAGCATCTTTAGTGTCATTTCTATTGATAGAATTATATCTATTTCTAGTGCTGAATCATTTGACAATATCAAGGATTTTAGGGGCAAGAAGTTTCTTTTCTGGATCTTTAGCAGCCATGTCTATCACACTATTGAACATCATTTACAAAATAAGGCCGGCATTGCACTAGATGCCTTGTAAAGGTCCTTCTAACATTAAGGGATTAATGATTCAAATAAATATGCATTAGGCTCTCAACAGTGATTCAATTTAATTCAACAAGCACTGTTTGTGCAGGGCACTGTGCTAGGTGATATGTGATAATAAAAATATCCTCTCAATATTGATATCCTGAGTGTTAGCTTGAGGGCTGGTTTTATCCCCTCCTAGGATTTCCTCTGTGAATCAGAGTATAGTACAAGTCTATGTAGTTATGTACCTTGTACTCTATCTACAGATGTACATAAAAAGAGCCTTTAGCTAAATGCTAACACATTCTCTCTTCATATATATAGATAGATAGATCATTTGTATATGTGGGTAAAGATGTAGTATGTATATAAATGTATGTGTATATACACACACATATGTGTGTATGTAAAATAGCTCAGGACCCCTTTATTCATGTGCTGCCACACAGTTACCCCAGGTACTAGGTACTTTGAAGAATCATCATCTGACCTTAACCCATGAGCCCCAACCAGTGTCCTTATTCTTTTCTAGTCAGTCAGAGGACACACTTAACTCAAAGCAAAAGCATTTAATGAAATAGCATACTATTGACATTAGAACAGCTTTGTTTCTTCTTTCCCATTGTTTACTCCATTGGATAAAACCCTTCTATACAACCAGACTAATGTCCAATGTGAAAATATTTGCAGATTCTATACTTGATTGCATGCCACCATGGGGGTGGGGGGGTGTGGAAAAAATTTGAAACTCAAGGGATTGTAGAACTGAATCTTGTAAACGAAAAGTAAATAAACAAACCAATTAATTAAAAAAAACCCAAAATACAAAAAAACAAAATGGAAAAAACAAAAAACCAATAGAAAATTTGTTCTTAAAGTTTAAATTTCCTGTCCCACAAATGCATATATCCTTGATGGGAAGAATGGATATGCATGCATAGGGATCATGAGAGAAAAAAATATATTCAATGAACATATGTGGTCAGGGCACTCAAAAAGAACAACAATGTGCATCTTATCTGCCAACATCTGCCAGTAATGTTATTATATGATTCTCTTGATGGACCAGCTTCCGCCAGGTGTTATTCTCTGCTGCTCCCCACTAAGTGTCATGCCTTTGCTGCTCCCTGCTGTATATCATAACTCTGCTTTTCTAGCTGGTTTTTATCTATCCACTTACCTTCAGGGACAACAAATTCCCCTTTCACCATTCACTAGGAATTTTGTGATTAATAAGATTATCTTTTATAGGAGAAGATTATAGCTCTCCTCAGCTGAAGAAGACTGAAAATGTTGGTGACCTTCATTTTACTTCTTCCACAGCAGTGTATCACATCCTAGTCTCTCTCTCTCTCTCTCTCTCTCTCTCTCTCTCTCTCTCTCTCTCTCTCTCTTCTCTTCTCTCTCTCTCTCTTCTCTCTCTTCTCTCTCTCTCTCTCTCCCTCTCCCCTCTCTCTGTCTCTCTCTCTCTCTGTCTCTCTCCCCCCCTCTCCTCTCTCTCTCTCTCTCTTTCTCCCTCTTTCTCTCTCTCTCTCTCCCCTCTCTCTGTCTCTCTCTCTGTCTCTCTCTGTCTCTCTGTCTCTCTCTCTCCCTCCCTCCCTTTTTCTCTCTCCCTCCCTCTTTCTCCATACATATACACACACATACATACATATACACACACACATACACACACACACAGAGCTACATAACCAACAAGAAGAAGCATTCATGAAGCACTTCGTGTGTGCCCGTCACTATGCTAAGTGCTTTACAAACATTTTCTTATCTGATCCTCACAGCAACACTGTGAGGTAGGTGATTAGATGACCAGCTATCAGAAGGATTAGAAAAGAATCAGAGAGACCAGAGAACTTTAGTATTTGAAGGAACCTTGAATAACATCTCGGTGGAGCGGTGGGTAGGGGTACTTAGCTGAGAGGCAGGAGGACTTGAATTTAAAACTTACCTTGATCCTGGGCAAGTCACTTATCCTCTCTCTGACTCATTTTCTTTATCTGTAAAATAATAACATCTATTTCCAAGAGTTGTGCAGCTCAAATTAAATAACATAGGGTGAGTCTGAGGCTAATAGCAGAATTATGTGAGATAAAGGACTAAAAAATGTACTGTTTGTGAATCAGAACTTAGCTATATTGGCAAAATCAGGTAGAAGATAATTTGCTGGAAATCTGCCTGTACTATCAGTCAGTCAATAAGAATTTGTTAAGTGCCTACTATGTGCCAAGTGCTGAAAATACAAAGAAAAGCAAGACCTTCCCCATCTTCAAGAAGTTTAAAGTCTAATGGAGGAAACCATATGTAAACACCTAGATACAACAAATCATATACAGGATAAATAGGAAACAATCAGTCAGCAGGGGAGGGGGCACAAGAATTAAGAGAGATTAGACAAGGCTTCTTGTAAAAGGTAGAATTTTAGCTGGGACTTGAAGGAACCCCGGAGAAAGAGATGAGTTTCAGTTGTTTTTATTTTGTTTATGTTTGTTGTGTTTGTCTGTGGACGTTTTCCAAGCCTTAGGTTCTGTGTCATGGATTGCTTCTGTCAGATGCTGCAGATTCCTTAGCTCTTGGCTTTTCTTGTGAAGCTTGGGGATTACTGAAGAAAATCCCAGACACTGATCCTCATGAGGCAATACCTGGCATGTTTATCTTGGGTTTTTACATATTTCACATATGTATGGATAATTCCTTCTAAGATAAGACTCTAAGCAGGATTTATGCCTCCAAAGATGCGGTGTGAAAATTAGGTGAGGGAGGGGAAAGGGTTAGAATTGAAAGACGGGAAAAAAAAATGCAGCTAGGGAATGTCTGTACCATATGCTTGCTGTGGATTTTAGAGAACAGAGTTTTATTAAAATGGGATATTGTGAAATCCTCCCCAAAGTTATCAAGAGATGCTTGCATGAAATGTGTTGCGGCTATCATGGTCTGATTGGATTTTGGAATTGGACTAAAGAAAGGTACCCTGGAGAAGGCTAAAGAAAAATTTATCAGGTACCACCATGCCATGTATCACATTACAAAGGAGTGATTACTCCTATTTGAGGGTGAGGTACATTAGATTCAGGAAACTGAAACAAATTCTCTTGTATTGATTTAAATGTAATCTGTTGGTGAACGCTGGAAGGGCTAATAATGATCATTTATGTTTCTATCTTACAGTGGTCAAGAGGTTTAACTAGTGAGAGAGCTGGGGTGAGAAAGGTAAATTGAGTCAAGAACTAGGTCATATTCTGATAACCTACCTGATGATTTATAGGTTACTGGAAGGCTGATTTTTCACAACATCCAGCTGTTCCCCCCTACTATCTGCCCTAACCCACAAATCACATGCTTGCAGGTTCATACACCCCTTTCATAATCTATAGGTTCTCTTTCTGCCTCTGCTTGGGTTCTGCATGGTCTAATGATTTTGCCATAGTAGCTACTATTTCCCTAAGCTAGTTGGCAAAAGAGGCAAAGATCTACCTAGGGCAGAGGTAATTAAGGTTTCTCCCCAGTGTGCCAAAATTTATAGGATACTTAGAGGACTTGAAGTTCTTTAGCAGTACAGAAACAGCTGAGCTTAGTACCCAGTAGTCGTTAATGGTCCAGATTTGTGAATTTATTTGTGAGAGAAAGGAGAGCTTTTTTATGGAAACTCCCTTCCATGGGTCAGTCCTTCTGCAAGTTATAGACTTCCATGATTCACTGAGAAGTTAAATGACATGCAAATAGTCACACGCCCAGTTCATCAGAGGTGAGACTTCAATCTACGTGTCCCTGATTGCAAAGTCTACCCTGTATTCATTAGGTCATTCTTCTCTTCTAAAGAATGAGGAGTTTTAAAATAACCCTATTCTCTACCCTAAAAATTCCATTACTAGTATATCCCAGGGAGGCTAAAGACAGAAAAACAAAGATCCGAAATCACCTAAATATTCATAGTAGTACTTTTTCTGCTAGCAAAGAAGTAGAAACTAAATAGAAGACCATCAATTGGGAATGATAAAATAAATTGTTATGTATGGATCTTTTGAAATATCACTATGCTATGATACCACTACTGGGTCTATGCTCCCAAATAGGAATAGAAAGAGGAAAAGAAAATATATGTATAGCAGTTCTTTGGGGGGCAGTAAAGAATTGGAAACTGAGGGGGTTTAATCAGGGGAATGGCTGAACAAGTTATGTTATATGAATATGATGGAATATTATTGTACTATAAGAAATGATGAAGGGGATAGTTTCAGATAAACCTTGGAAGACTTATATGAACTGATGCAAAATGAAATGAGCAGCACCAGGAGAACAATATATACAATAACAATTTCATTTTAAAGATAATCAACTTTGAAAGACTTGGTAGCTATGATCAACACAATGACCATTCACAATCCAGAAGATTTGTGATGAAATACTCTACCCACCTCCATATAGAGAACTGATGAGCTTGAGTACAGATTGAAGAATATTTCTTTTCTTTTCCTTCCCTTCTCTTCCCTTTCCTCTTTCCTTCTTTCCTTCTTTCCTTCTTTCTTTCCTTCCTTCCTTCCTTCCTCCCTCCCTTTTTTTTAGACATGGCTAATGTGGAAATTTGTTTTCAATGATAGTGCATACTTGTAATAACCTTGGAATTTTATATACCAATGAAATCATAGTTCCTATTTCTATTATTTCGAGATGAGGAAGTTGAAGTGATTTGCCCAAAATCACATGGCTAAGAAGTGATAAGAGTAAAATCCAGAATATAGTTTTCTTATTCCAGTCCAGTGTTCTTTTGGCTATATTGGATTATTTCTCTGTATATTTGGATATAATTATATCTCCACAAGGGACAGAAAATGAAATAGCAGAAAAATGACATCATAAGAAATTTAAAAAGGATAACAGGAATATTTTCCCATTATGATCATCTATACAACAAGAGAGCAATCTGTCAAGAAGCCCAGATATTGAGAAATCAACTCATTCCTTCTAATGCACAAATGATGAAGGCCTTCATCATTCTCAGTCCTGCAGTTTGCAAAGGCAAAGCCAGAACTCTTTTGGAAGACAATGCTACCCCAATTTTACACTTATTTGGCATGGATGTGACAGTCACATAGTCAAGACAGATTTTGAAGGACAAAACAAGAAGAATCTAGAAAAAATGCAAAGGTGAGGGTGTATATATATGATGTAAAGTATACATAACATAAAGCCTCAGCATATAGCTTCCTATACTTTGTAGGATAAGTAAATATCTTTACAATGTATGCTCCTTAGTGTGTTGAGGCAATGCTGTTGACCTACTATCACTATTACCAGTTTTTTTAATTTTATTTTTTTTTCCCGGTAAAGAATGTAGATTAACCCTCCTTTTGACCATTGGCACTTTCTTGTCAGTCTTCTGGCTGGAGAAATAGCAACTAAATTGTTGAATTTTGAAGTGATAGTGTAGAAAGGTTTTAATCCTGCCTCTGTGACCATGGACAAATCATTTCACCCTTCTGAACCTCCATATCCTTGTCTGCAAAATGGGTAAAATGATACCTATGGTACCTAAGCTACCTCAAGGAGTGGTTGTAAGAATCAAGTGAGCATAATGTATGCTGGGTAATTTATAAATAAATGTTAATTATTGTCCCTTACCACTAGGCCATGAAACAAAAGTCTCTTGGAAAAGCTCAATAAACCCCAAGACCTAGAACCTTTATCTCAATCATACCATGCTTTAACCTAGTTGATGGGTGAAGCAGGTGGATATATGGGTGGTACATATGTTGGAAGAGTGTGGGGGGCATCTTTCAGCAGTTTGCAGGACTGGTGTGAAAAGGGGAGGAAAGACTCATAGACATGTGTTAAACAGTAAACTTGAGGTGAGAACCGAATATTGGCCATACTATCAAATCGGCAGAATTGTAGGCAAGCCCCTTAACCTCTCGATGTTTCTGTTCTATCACGTTAGTCATTAAATTTCCTATGAGAAAGAGAGATTCTATCTCTTCTCTGGTAGCTAGTTTCAGTGTCAACCTAGACCTCATCTTTGCTGTACATGATCCCTATAATCCAATTTAAATGAGTTTGATGATAAATAGAAGTGCTTTCCATTTCCACTCCAGTTTAAATTTCAGCACAATTCTCTTACCCAGAGATTGAAGGAGGATAGGATATGTTACAGCCCCCAACAGGAAAGCTTCTAAAGGCTTTTTTTTTTTTTTTTAAGGAATTGGAAAATTCGTCTTCCTGACCCCAGGCAAAGAATGGTTTTCTCTCCTCCCATGGCTCCTAGAGGACCCACCGTTATGCCCTTCAGGAGTAGAAAAGGAGAGTAGTTTATTTTTTCTCTTAAGTTTGACATACAGAATGAAAGATGCATAGAAATTCAAACTATACTCAAAAGAAATTGAACGAAAATATACGTATTTAAGAAAAAGCTAAATTCCAGCAATCACTTTCACTAGCAAGTCAATAAAAATAAGTATATCATAAACATAAACTCTTCCCAGAGGTCCTAGGGCATATTCCTTCACAGCACTCACTGCCGCAACAAAGTACATTATGAGGGAAGGCAAGATGTTGCAAATCCACGATTTGACATACCCAATTGATTATAAACTTGGGAAGGGGAAATCTGGGTAGTTTATGAATAGCTGAATGTTCATATTCAATAATATATAATAATGATGAAAAAGTATTACAGAAATGCAAGATACAATTTACATTTGCAAAATCTCTCTTATCCACTAGAGACTATCTATGGAAAGATACCACATTTTCAAAAGCCAGTCAGTGTATGAATAATTCACTCTGGTTGAGACTAGACTAAGTCCTCACTCTTTTGACTTACAGGGAAATAAATGGCTTCATGGATCTGTTTCAAGGGTGATTTGTTTCAAATTCTGGTATTCTTTCATCATTATCTGTAACTATCAGTGGTGGTGGCTAAAGGTTTATGAAAACGCAAACTTTATGGATGTGTCTTTAGGACATAAAAAACTTGGTCACTTGACTTACTCTAACCTTCCTTAAAGGAAATATGAATTTAAGATGGATAAATGAATTTTTTTCCTCTTGATTTTTTTTTCTGGAAGGAGGAGAGGAAAATGAAAGTACTATTTTATACCATTCCCTTTCTCTAAAAACAAATCAAAACAAAACAAAATGTCAGCAGCTGTCCCTTGTCTACTGAGTAATATCTAAACCAGTCAGCCTGGCAATCAAGGCCCTCAACCAACCTCTTGAGTTGCAACTTACCTTGAAATGTCAGATCTCAAAATGTGGTCCATAGACTGCTAAGGGTCCCTGAGACCCTTCTAAGGGGATCTGTGAGATCATTCAGTCAAGACACATTTTAAAGTACATATTATATTCTTATAGTAATACTAAGATGTTTTAATTTCTAATATAGTAAATATTCATGAATATACCCCACATAAATAAAAGTTCTTTGGAAGGAGGATCCTCAATAATCTTCAAGAGCATTTAAAGGGTCCAGCAATAAAAAAAATTTTGAGAAATGATCTAGTCCAATTTAATAATTTTATATGCAATCAGATATTGAAACCAACTCCCTTCAGGGTGGGAAAGGCTCTGATCAATCAGTCCAAAACATTTAAGTACTAATTCTGTCAGGCACTGTGCTAAAAGCTGGGCATAGGTAAAAACTGACCCAAAACAGTGCCTGACCTAAAGAAGCTCAGCTTTTATTGGGAGAGACATTATACAAATAACTATGTATATGCAAGATACAAGATATCCCAAAGATTTTTGTGTAGTTTTAAGTTATATACAGAGCAAAATTTTCTCTTGCCTAGAGAAGAAGAAAAAGGATTAAGAGAAGTCAGGCAACAGAGGCTCCATGCTGGGAGTTTGTTTTCAATTTCACTTAGACAGGATCAAAAGATGAGAGAGAAAAACAGAGGGAGAGACAAAGACCGGGAAAGACATAAAGAGAGAGAGGAAGGAGGGCAAAAGGGAGAGGAGGTGGGGGGAGAAAAGGAGGGAGAGAAGAAAAGAGGAAAGTGAGGGAGGGACAGAGACAGAGAAACTCCAGAAGGCAGTTTGCAATATGAGTCTAGTGACTAGAAAACAGGCATTGCAAACAACTGCCCATCAACCATTGCTTCTTCTCCCCCATTACAATCCCTGAGAATAGGGTGTGGTTAGAATAGATTGAAGTTGCTAAATGTTGTTTGCCTGTTGTCATTCCAAGAAATCTGTGAAAGTCTCTGAAGTCACTCCATACTCCCCCTGCCTGCAAAGAGCAGGCATTTACTCCAAGATTTTTCTTTGTACTTTCAATTGTTTATAATTCTTGATTTGTGTAATTTTTTTTAAAAGCTTACTTATCTGTGATATAAAATTATGACTTGCTATAACTCCTTTCTGAATTGTGTATGTTCCTTGAAAATACGGAATCTGCAAGAGAATGAGCCAGTAAAAGGCTTGTAGTATATAGAGATAAAATAGGACAGAGGTTTGAACCTTGGTCCAAAATGCTAGGGTTCTTTCTCTAGATGGGGCTTGGAGAGTCTTATTGATATTAATTTTATAAAAATCTCAAAATAAATCATACATTACAAGGGTTTTATTTTTTCTTTTATCATTTCTCAAGGTGAGAGTGAGAGAAAATAAATGGTTTTAGTTGAAAAATAATATTTTTCCATCATAAAATATATGCTTAATGGGGAATGAGGGTTGCCCTCTGGCTAAAGCAAGCTGGTTAAGCCATTGATGATCTGGTAAGGGTGGGTGGTGGTGGAAGCAGATAAGCCATGGTATCTTGGCCTAGATTTAGAACTGGAAGCAATCCTGTCCATTGTTCCCTCCCTTCTATGATCAGTGGAGTACAGACAGTGGTTAAAAGGGGTAGGTACACTTGGCGGGAGGAGAAAAGTATGGTTTTGAGAAGAGTGACCAAACCCACACTGCCACAGGAAGACAGAGCACCCTTTCCTTTTGTTTTTATTTCCTATCCTAAACCTCTAAAACTGCTTGCCATTTTGTTGTTGCTCAGTGATTTGCTATTTCCTTCTCCAGTTCATTTAACAGATGAGGAAACTGAGGCAAACAGGGTGAAGTAACTTGCCCAGGGTCACACAGCTGCTAAGTATCTGAGGCCGGATTTCAACTGCCTTCCTGATTCCAGGACTGGTACTCTATACACTGTGCCACCTAACTGCCCTGCCTGCCATACAACAACATTAAATGATTCTATAAAGATGAGGCATCCAGGTTTCAAGAGAAATGAAGTGAGTTCCTCACATTCGCTGAACACAGGAAGCATCATCTTCTGTCTCTATACCTTTGCAATGTTTGGCCCCCATGCCTAGAATGCACTTCCTCCGGGTACAATGTCATATGCATAGTAGTTAATGTTTTTTGACTAATGGCTGAATGACTACAGTTATCTCAGTGTTGGGCTCACCTCAGCACCTAGGAAATTATTTATGTCTAATAGGTGTTATGAAATAGTGATTAAAATAGAGGCATCTGATCACGTTACTTGTATTTTTATAAAGGAAACATTTCAGTAGAACTAGTTTGATTAAAATGATGGGTCTGAAAGGCAAGGCTATTTCTGTGTATCAGAATAATACTTTGTTATCAGTTTTCTCTCTTCAATAAATAATCAACTGCCACAGATGCTTTCCCTGGTCCTTATCCAGGTACCAGTCACTGTCTCTAATAGGTGTTCCCAAATATTCCCTGAGGAGACGTTACTTTTTTATTCTGCACATCTGTATGCATATCACAATAGGAGAAAGAACTACTGGACCATAACCTCCATGAAGGCATGGATTGTTCTGTATTATCTAAACTTTGAATCTCCCTACTAATCAATAGTCTCTAGTGTTTGGGGCTATAGGTGACCCATCTGGACAGAACAATAGACGTAGAATAAGGAAGAGCTGAGATACTTAGTAGCTATGTGACTCTGGGCTAGTTACTAGTATGATCTCTGTTTGCCTCAGTTTTCTCAAATGTAAAATGTAGATTATAATAGCACCAACTTCTCAGGGTTGTGAGGATCAAACGAGCTATTATTTGTAAAGCACTTTATACACTTTAAAAGGCTATATAAATGCTAGTTGCTATTACGATTGCTGCGCACTCAGCAAGCAATTAATGTTTGTTGAATTTTCAATATTGAATATGTCTTACTTATTCTCACTTTACAATCAACCAAAACATTTGGTTGGGGGAGGAATGGAGGAAGGGAGAGAGAGAGAGGGAGAGAAAGAAAGAGAGAGACGTAGAGAGAGAGAGGG
>JAQQSW010016177.1:0-11730 GCA_028646575.1 Pseudocheirus occidentalis | reverse complement strand
GGGGGGGGGAGGAGAGACAGACGATCACTGTCACAATATGTCCACTATGAAGATGTCCTGTATAATCACACATCCATAGCCTGTGTTGAACTGAGTGTCCTTCCAGTAGGGGTGGGTGACAAGGGAGGAATCGAAAGAATCTAGAATTTAAAGCTCTGCAATACCTGCAACTAGGAATTAAGATATACAGGGGCTGGGATAGGGAGACCCTTCCTGCCCTACCAGAAAATAAGAGAGCAGAGCAGGGTAGGGGCTTTACAGTGGGATTACTATTTTAGGGTTGGGGAGGGGCCAGATGGGGAGAAAATGTGTAATTAAAAAATGTAATGAAAATGGATAATGTAAACAAGAAAACAAATAAAAACTAAATAAAAAAAGACTACCTTAGTCTTAGTCCTAAATCTAGGAAGGTCAGTGTCTTTCTATTGTTCTTGGAATATGTATTTGGTGTGGGTACATATTAAACCTAGTAAATAGCAATGAGAGTGGGGTGGAACGGTAAGGAGATGAGTTTGGTAGACCTGATATGTTCACCTGCAAATTCAGGCTATATCACAAATTAAGCAGGCATTCTTCCTATATAAACATTTCACATGATCTCCTTGGACCCTGCAAGTTAGTGATTCTTAAACTTTGTGTGCCCTGAATCTCTTTGACTGTCTGGCAAAATGTATGGAGCTCATCTAAGAATGTTTTTTAATGCATACAATAAAATACATAGTAATATAAAAGAAATAACTTATATTGAAACATATATGTGTATATATGTATATGTATTATTCATACATATACGTATATATATGTATGTGCATATATAATTCATACATATATGTGTATATATGTATGTATAAATATATGTATATATAACAAATTTATATATTTAACTATATATATATTTAAAACAAACATATATGATACTCAAAAAACCACTGAAATCTATACTAAGACTCAATGGGCACCTGAGAAACACCAGATAAGAACCCCTCTTCCTAGGATTATGGAGGACAACATAATTTGGAACTATGAATTATGGAGTACAGTTTGTTAATACTGGTTCTATTGCCAGATTTCTGTGACCTGTGACACCAATATGTGTGTATACCCATATGCATGTATGTATATTTGCTTGGGCTTTCTAATATAGAACAAATTTTTTGCACTGTTACTTCTACTTGTCTTCAAAGAGACCATGATTTCTGCCTTTTAGTGGAGCAAGAGAACGATTGTGGTAGGACATCTTTTTTTCCTTTAGTCTTCATCTCTAAGAGGTGTAATGGACTAGAATGATACCTGCCTGCCACACCTTAAATATTTGAAGTGGCTCTCTTTAAGAACATCATAATGAAAGCCACTTTTCCTGGTTGCTCTAAAGGGGAGAGTAACTGCTTACTCTCACCTTCTTTAGCTCCCTCCCACCACACACATGAAACTAAACCAAAATCAAAACCAAAACCAAACCAAACAAAAAAACCTCGGATGGAGGAACATAGCCAAGCAAAAAGTAAATAGGAATTCATGTATTAGCATGAAAATGACTTCTTCAGTTCATTTCCAAGGTAAAAATCTCAGCTTAACCATAGAAAGAAATGTCTCAGAGAGTTCACGTTAGCCATCTCTAACTGTCCATTAAACGGGAGCCTCCTCAAATGTCTGCAGTTCCAGGGTGGGGGAGAGGGGGAGATCTCCCTTTCTGTAATTGTGCTGTAATTGAAAAGCTTGTACCTCATCTACCTTATCTATTTTAAGTAATAATGGCTAATGTTTATATTGTGCTTAAAGGTTTGTAAGGCACATTCTGTATGTTATCTCATTTGATTCTCAGGAGCCTTATGAGACAGTTGCTATTATTATCCCTATTTTTGTAGAGGAAGAAGCTGAGACAGAGTGAGGGGAAGTGACTTCCCTAGGGTAAGATAAATTGTAATTGTCTGAGGTAGGGTTTCAATTCAGGTCTTCCCCACTCTTGGTCCAGCATTCTAGCCACTGTGCCACATAACTGCCTCTATACTTACTGAGTATGTATAGGCACCTACTTGTCAAGTACAAGCTTCCTCTACTGAAAGAATACAAAATTCTTAAAATCAAAGCCTCCTTTTCCTTTGTTTCTTTGTGTTCCCAGTTTGTATTCAAGTGACTGGCACATAGTAAGTTTTAAAGAAAGCCTTCTTTGAGAAAATATTGTGGCGTCAAAGACATAGTTGTTGCTAATGTGACATTTTTATCATCTATTTTGAGCAATTTATAACATAATTCAATGCATAAAATTTCCCAAGCTAACATAATATATGTGAAAAACATACAGAGAGAAAGCTACTCTAGGGTCAGATTTCTCAGTCATGCTGCATTTGCAAATAAAGTTCTTGAGGTCTCCCTATCCAACAAGATCAGATCTATAATAGCAGTGTAATGACTACTATAGGAATACTAGCTCCAAATTTTAAGATTTAAGATTTCCTTCTTTTGTGAACTAAAAAATGTTATTGATACATTTTGTTTCTACATCACCTTCTTTTCTCAATTTCCTACCTGTTCTTATAGCAAATTCCTTATAACAAAACCATTTAACAGAACTTTATGACCTAATTATGTTTAACAGAAATATTACAAGAGAACCATTCATTATAACAAAAAAGATAAAAAGAAACACGAAACTTCACAAAAACCAATCTTCACATTGGGCTTACTATTATACGCAGTGTTTTACACCCATAGTCCCATATAATTAAAAAAAAAGGAGATGCGATCTTATCTTTTCTTTGGTACCAAGATTGGTTATAATTTGACAACATTAAATTTCAATTGTTTTATTGCTTTTGGATTATTTAGATCATTTACATTATTGCATATAAACCTTTTTTTGCTTCTACTTCACTGCATCAGATCATATACATTTCTCCTTATTCTTCATATTTTTCACGTTCATTATTTCTTATATAGCAGTATTACTTCTTCATT
The DNA here is from genome assembly GCA_028646575.1 of Pseudocheirus occidentalis. Classification (NCBI taxonomy): domain Eukaryota; kingdom Metazoa; phylum Chordata; class Mammalia; order Diprotodontia; family Pseudocheiridae; genus Pseudocheirus; species Pseudocheirus occidentalis. Next base: position 8,775 of record JAQQSW010016177.1, on the reverse strand, counting down.
CCATTTATGTGAAACAATTTGTTTTGGTGAAACTATGTGGCTTAGGTGTTAAAGTGCTAGAACTGGAGTCAGGAGAACCTGAGTTCAAATTTGAGTTCAGACACTTGAAAATGAAATTCAGGATGAAATAATAAGGGATGTCTAATTCAAAATTACTATAAAATGCCTAAAATATCTAGAAATCTATCTAATAAAAATTACAAAAAGAATAACTTAAATTACTTGATGTATAATCACTCAGTATAAGACTAGTGATATAACAAGAATGAAAATGCTACCCAAATTAATTTACATATTTAATCCTATCTGTATCAAACTGCTAAGAGAAGACTTCACAGATCATCACTAAATAACATGCTTCATTTGAATTAACAGATTCTTAAGGGAAACAATGAAAAATATAGCAATGAAAGGGGCCTATCATTTTTAGAGCTCAAATTATACTTAAAGCAGTAATCATGAAAACTATTTGCTGCTAATTAAAATTATAAAATTATATCAGTGGGACATGCTGGATAGGAAAAATGAGAAACAATTAAGCTCAATAACCTGGGACTTGATAAACCCAAGAAAAGAAATTACTTGAAGAATAATGTCATAATTGATGAGAGTTACTGGGACAACTGGGAAAACAGATTGGTAGGAGTTGGGGTTAGATCAACATCTTACATCTTATTCTACAAAACAAAGAAACTTAAAATGGATATGTCACTAGAATATAAAAAATAATAATTCAGAAGTCTAGATCAATAATCCTATAGGACCTTTGGATATAAAAAAGACTTTCCCTAAACTAGCAAGCAATGTTTACTAAAGATATACCATTTTGGTCTCATGTTGTTAAGATTTTGTGTGAACATATCAATAAAACTAGGATAAGGAAATTAATTATCTAGAAAATCATTCTTGTAGAAGGGGAGACAAGGAATGCTGCATGAGGGAACAGACTTGGAATCTCTAAGAATGAATCGAAATTCGACCTCAGACACCAACAGTGTAACTCAGGTAAATTACTTAACTTCTTTTGCCTCAGGAAAGTGAGAGGGTGAAAATCTTGTGTCTCTGAAGTCTCTTCCAGCTCTCAATCTGATTCAATGCTTCAATGACTTACTATCCAATAGTTCAAATAACTACATAATGACCTAACATAGAAGATACAGAAGTAACAAATACTAAATATAAGACAAAAAGTCATTTTCCCCACTGGATATGTGGTCATTAGATATGACTAATCCTCAAAAGAAAGATGAATTATTAACGACCACGTGAAATATTGTTCCAAATCACAAATAATAAGAGAAATTCAAATGAAGACATATTTGTTTCACATCATATCCAGGAAATTGGGGAAAATGCCAAAAGTTGGGAATGCTTACTGTTGGAGTCATTGTGGAATGCCGGGAATACTCATATTCTGATGGTATAGCTATGAATTAATCCAACCATTCTGCAAAATAATTAGAAATTATGATAATAAAATGATTAAAATATAAATAGCTTTTGGCCCAGAGATTCCAGTGTTAGGCATATGATAAGAAATAGGGATGCCAAAAATAAGAAAGTTCTCCCAGACTTAGAAATATTTATTCAAAACACTTTTTAGTAGGAAAGAATTAGAAATAAAATAGATTCCCACTTGTTGAGAATAGCTAAATAAAATTGTGGTTTCAGTAGTTCTTTTTGTCAGTCATGTCCAGCTCTTCATGACCCCAATTGGGGTTTTCGTGAGGAAACTGAGGCAAAAAGAAATAAGTGACTTGCCCATGGTCACACAGCTGTCATTTTTGTGCTTATATTTGTGTTTATTTTATTAAATGCTCATTTTGTGTTTATTTTTTTTAAACATTTAATTAGAGAATTTTAAATTCTAGGTTCTTTCTCTTCCTCCCTTATCACACTCCCACTGGAAAGACAAGCAATTCAATACAGGCTGCACCGTTATGTATGTAGTTATGCAGAACATCTCCCAAATGGACATATCATGAAAGACTGACTATATTACTCTCCGTCCCATCCTCCACCTTGCTCTATTCTCTACTTTGTTCCTGCCCCTTTACAGAAGTCTGTGCTTCTAACAACCCTCTCCCTTCCCCTGCCCTCCCCTCCATTATTCCTCCTCTCATCCCCATCTCCCCCTACTCTCTTGTAGGGCAAGATATCCAATTTAGAGTGTATGTCATTCCTTCCCTAAGCCAAATTCAATGAGAGTAAGGTTGACCCATTCCATTTTGCCTTCTTGTTCTTCCCCTCCATTGTAACAGTTATTCCTTGCCTCTTCTATATTAGATGATTAACCTCATTCTGTCTCTCCCTGTCCCCTCTCATTCTAGTTCTCTCCCACCTCCCAATTTCACCTTTTAAAATATCATCCCTTCCTATTAAATTCCTGTGCACGCTGTCTAAAAACACATATATACACACACTCAAGTACATATTCATATGCATATATAACCTATTATATAGACATATGTATGTATGTATACATATATACATATACATATATACACGTATATATACATATATATATATACACATATACATATATACATATATACATATACACACATATTTATATTCCCTTCATCTATCCTCATACTGGGAAAAGTTTCATAAGTTTTACAATGATAGTTTTTCCATGTTTGCATGTAAATAGTTCCACTCTGATAAGTTCCGTATGATTTCTTTTCTATATTGGCCTTCTCATGCTTCTTGTGTTTGAATGTTAAATTTCCTATTCAGTTCTGGTATTTTCAGAAAGAATGCTTGAAAGTCCTCCACCTCATTAAAAGACCACATTTTTCCCTGAAAGATCATGTTCAATTTTTCTGGGCAGGTGATTCTTGCTTTTAGTACTAACTCCCTTGATCTCTGAAATATCATATTCCAGGTCCTTCGATTTCTTAATGGAGAAGCTACTAGATCCTGGGTTATCCTGATTGTGTTTCCATATTATTCAAATTGTTTCTCCTTGGCAGGTTGTAATATTTTCTCCTTGCTCTGGGGAGTCCAGAACCTGGCTATAACATTCCTGGGAGTTTCCTTTTTGGGATCTTTTTCAAGAGATGATCAGTGAATTTTTTTCAATTTCTATTTTGCCGTCTGGTTCTAAAATATTAGGACAATTTTCCTTGAGAGTTTCTTGAAGGATGATTTCTAAGTTCTTTTTTCTGATTATGGTTTTCAGGTAGTCCAGTAATTTTTAAATTGTCTCTCCTGGATCTATTTTCGAGGTCAGTAGTTTTTTCAAGGAGATATTTGACATTGCCTTCTGTTTTTTCATTTGTTTGCATCTGTTTAACAGTATCTTGATTTCTCATAAAGTCATTTGCTCCATTCTAACTCTGAAGGAATTATTCTCCTCAGTGAGATTTTGAGATTCTTTTTCCATCTGGACAATTCGACTTTTTAAGGCATTTTTCTCCTCATTGCCTTTTTGGGCCTCATTTGCCATTTGAGTTAATCTATTTTTAAGATCTTATTTTCTTCATTCAGGGTGTTGACTCTCTTTTCACGATTTTCTTGCATTATTCTCATTTCTCTTCCCAATTTTTCCTCCATTTCTCTTATTTTGTTTTCAAAATCCTTCTTAAGCTCATCTATGGCCTGCAACCAGCTTATGTTTTTCTTGGAAGCTTTTGGTTCAGGAGTTCTGACTGTGTTTTCTTCATCCTGTTCCATGCTTTGATCCTTTTTTGTCCCCCAAAATATCTAAAGTTGGATTGTTGAGCTTGGTTTGCTTCCTTTGTCTGCTCTTGTTGTCAGTCAATTAATTCGATTTTTCAGCCACAGGAGAACTCTGCTTTCAGAGGGTCGAGTTTTGTCCCAAATTGCTTTTGTTTTTGCACCTGCCAGAGCTATTAGAAGGAGCAGTCTCTGCAGCCCCAGCCAGCTTAGGCTCACTGAAAACTCACCTCAGGACCATCATCCAAGACCACAATCCTGATCCAGGCTGGTTAAGGCAAGAGCACTTAGCCTCTGAATGTTTGCTTGGCCCCCCTGCAAATTGCAAGCAGTGAGCTCTGAAGCAGCCACATGAAGGTGACTGTAGGGCTGCTGTTTCTACTGCTTTCTTCCCCTTGGTGCAGATGGCCAGACTCACTTTACTTCCTCCAATTTAGCAGAGTTCCACTGACCTTTCAGTTGTTCTGGTTTCTTATGGCTTGATAATTCTGGAAACTGCCACAGCTGTTGGTGATCCACTCCCTGGAGTCCTTCAGCTGTGCCTTCTCCTGACCACCCTGGGGCTGAGCTGTGGTTTCAGGGCAAGCTGGGCTTGGCTCCCAGTGCTCTGTGATGAATCTTTTGCCAATTACATGTAATATTAGTTTTCAGCATTCACTTTTATGGGATTTTGGATATATTTCTTATTGACAGGAACTTTTGATTTTAGTTTTCTTATAATTTTCTATATTATTTTAATTAGATTGTTTAATCCATGTACCTTAAAGTTTTAAAATTTTGTTTCCTTCCATTTATTTACTCAGTACTTCTTTAAAATAAGAAAACTTTTCCTCTTTTAAGTGAATATTTTGATCTTAAAGAGAGTTTATTTAAACCATTGTATAATAGTGTCTAATTCTTCATGAACCTGTGGACTATACTGTCCATGGGGTTTTCTTGGCAAAGATACTGGAGTAGTTTGATATTTCCTAGTCTACTAGATTAAGGCAAACAAAGGTTAATTGACTTTCCACATAGCTAGTTGAGGGTCTGAAGCTGGATTTGAACTTTGGTCTTCCTGACTCTAGGCCCACTTCTCAATCAGCTGAGTCACCTAGCTACCTCTTAAACTGCTTTGAGGGTAATCTATTGTAATGGTAATGGAATTTGGAGATCCACCTGTATTGGCTTGGTTTATGGGTTGAGTTTTAAAAACTAGAGCTTGTGAATCCCACTTGTGAGATGGACTTGTTGATGTGAAGAGAGAGGGCTGAACTTGGAGGAGTCATGAATTGGGAGAGAGGCCCAAGTCTAGAGAAGACCAGAAGGACTTTTGGGAGAGCAGTATCCAGTATTGAGAAACCTGAGCTGCTGAGAGAAAGACTGCTGAGGGCCAGTTGGAGCTGCCTAAGTCTTTTGAGAATTGCCACCTGGAGCTGCCAAGAACTGAGGAGGCATGGCTGTGATGCTGGTATTTTGTCTGTTTTGATGTTGTTTTGCCAGATTCACCTGCTGGTAAAGGACAGTGCTGCTGTTGTAGAGGTCCTGGAATCTTGCTGTTGGTTCAGAAGCCCTGAAGGAGGACTTTCCTGTTGTATGTTTACAGAAATCCTGGAAAAGGGCCTTGCTGATGTTTTCAGGGTTTCTGAGACTGTTCTACAGGCAGAGAGTGACTTCATGAGGACACTGGCTATGGCTTTGTTGAGCCTTGTCTCCCCAGGAACTTGGATTGCTGAGAGCTTGCCTCAAGTAAAGATGAAAGAAGGACCTTTCCTTGGGTTTTCAATGCTGAGATGATAATCTCAACCTTGCTGTAACTTAAGGGTGGATGGCTGTTTGTGCTCTCCTGACCCTTTTGAGAAAGTGCTTGGTGTTAATGAATGGTAGTGTAATTCAGTAGTGTCCAGGGGTGGGAAACCTTTGGCCTTTTTGTGCTCTGTGATTGACTAAATAAATGTACTTTGTTTATGATTGGAAACTATTCTCCATTTGAGAAAAGATTAAATAAATGTACTGCCCAGGAGTGGGCTACTTTGACTACTGATCCAGGGGTGGGATAACTGGACCTTGGTATTTTGCAACTGAATTGAGAACTTGCTTGCTAAATGACTGAGTTATACTATATTTTCATTTTCTCTGTTCTGTGAATGTTTTGCTGAATAAATGAGATTTGCTATGCTGGTAATCTGAATCTTGGAAGTTGCCTTTGCTTGGCATTACATCTGTTCATACAACCTTTCTCCCTTCCTCTGCTTCTATGTGACAATCTCTTCCTAAAGTATCACATTTAATTTAAATGGTTATTTTTTAATTTATCTTCTCTTCTCCCACATAGTTAAGTGATCTATTTAGAATTTCCTCCCTTTACCTCCACCTTTTTATTTTATTTTTTCTTTCACTACACCCTTTTTTCTAAGAGTATTCAGATCCTTATCTGAAATCTGTGGTACCTGTTCCCTAGGAGATGTAGGCCAGGAGAGGGAACTCCATGACCTCAAGTCTACATGTGGCCCTCTAGGTCCTCAAGTGCATCCCTTTGATTGAAAGCAAACTTCACAGAAAAAATTCCCTTAATAAAAAGGCTATACATGCTTGTGGAAAGTACTACCAAGCAGTATAATGATAAATCTGATCAAAGCTGAGACACTCAATTAAACAACCTTTTTTTTTGCAAATGTGTCCATAAACTCAGAGTAATATGTTTGGACATTGTTTTCGTATGTGGTAAATAATAATAATTAGTTCTTATTTTAAAAATGATTTATACTGTATGACTATAGTAAAGCAATGATATCAGATAAAATGTACCATGCAAATTTATAGATGGCATTTAAGGTTCTTGACATCACCCTCTATTCCTTCCTTCTTAATAGCTTACAATCTACCAAATCTACCAAATCCCCCCTCACCTATATAGACTCTAGAATCTACAAGTCAGTTAGGATTTGTTTGAAGAAGACAACCTATAGTCATATGCCTATGATCTGTTCTCAATAGAAAGAAACCTCTTAGTAGAGCAGAATTTCTCTAAGGAGTAGGATTCCAAATGTGGATAGGAGTCTAACAAGATGGCAGAATCATTGGGGCTGGTTGGGGGTAGGATTCATTTATTTTGGAACTCTCTGTGATTGGAAACATTCTATACTCCCTATTCCTCCTTTTATTTCCCCACTCTTTCAAAGTAGAGTGTTTACAAGATCCTAGGGAACTAGAATGAATGCTTGGTGGTGGGTGGGGGGGATTAGTGGTCATTGCTATTTCCAGTGTCATTCCTGGGTTATCCTAAAATTGCTACACAAACACACACACACATGTTGTCTTCCCAATTATATTATAAGCTTCTTAAAGTCTGGGACTGTTTTTTGCTCTTTTTGTATCCCCAACACTTAATACAAATGTACATAGAAGGTAGTTACTAATGTTTATTAATTGATTAAAAGTGGAAATTGCCTAGGTAAACTATTTCAAATGACCTGCAATCAAATACCATATATCTTAATAAGGGAAACAGGATCTAGTTCTTTAGATAACGTTATCCACATTTCATACACTCAAACATTTTTCTACTTTTCGTTTCACTTTTTTTTCTTTCTATGTATGTGCAATCTTTTCTGTAGCAATGTCAGATGATACAAATTCTGTTTGTTCTCTATTATTAATATTGATGCATATGACAGTTATTTCAGAATGAAACACATCAAGGTTGGGCTAGTAACAGTCTTATGTGAGCAACAAATGCTTTGTTAAAGAAACTTTAAACTAAGGTGATGAGATGAAACTAAAATCAAAAACATCCCTCAAAGACCAGCTCAATTCAATCAGTTGTTGTGGAAGGACATTGCAGAATACACATACACATTCGCTTGCTGAACAGATGCCTGGATTCCTGTAATAGTAAAAAAAAAACAGGAAAAAGACAAAATCAACTACACACTTTGCACAGATTTCTCACATCATTCAATTATTTATTACATTCAATCCCTACTCTTTAGGAAGTTTCTCATTTGGTATTCAAACTTCGAATTCATCTTCAATGTCATACAATTTTACTCTCTTGGTAAAGTAAGTAAAAGACATTCAGAGAAGTGAAAGATTTTTAAGTTCAAATATCTCTTTTCAGGGTATTTCATATTGTTCCATGGAGCCTAGTATCATTGAGGAGAGCTCATCATGGCTCAAAGTAAAACAGTTCTGAAAATCATAGACTTAACTTGTTCTTAACACACTATTATGGATAAAATAAGGTATGACTGTCAGACTACACATTGAAACCTATTAATTGTTGACTGGAGCATCTATTTGGATGTTCAGTGGCAGATTAAAATACATGATTTTTTTGCCCCCATTTCAACTATAAAAACATCTACCTGGATGTTTTCACATTGCGTTGTTATAGGAAGAATAAGGGCTTACTAAGTGGCATAGTGGAGAGAGCACTGGGGTTGGAATCAGGAAATCTCATCTCCATGAGTTCAAATCTGACCCCAGATGCTTACTAGCTGTGTGACCTCAGGGAGCCTAACCCTGTTTGCTTCAATTTCCGCATCTATAAAATGAGCCAGAGAAAAAAAATTACAAACCACTCTAGCGTCTTTGTCTTGAAAACCCCAAATGGGGTCACAAGGAGTCAGACACAATCGAAATCACTGAACAACAACAAAAATAAGAAGAATAAGTAAAAAAGAACTAAAAGTATTTGAATTTGTTTCTAATCAAATAAAGGTTCACGTGTGAGATTCTAGATATCATCTATATATACTTCGGCATGTTAAATGGTTCTTTTGAGGAACAAAATAATATAAGATGAAGGGATATAGAATAGATTTTGTCAAGAAAAGAAAATGCTGAAGTGGTTGAGATGTTTATCAGCTTAGAAATAAAATCCATTCTGGGTAAATGTTTATAGAACAAGTGTGTTTGGAGAATTATAAAACAAAAAGGAAAAGAAAAAAAGGAAAGAGAGAAGGAAGGAAGGGAGGAAGGAATTGAGGAAGAAAGGAAGAAAAGAAGGGAGGAAGGAAGAAAGGAAGGAAGGAAGGAAGGAAAGAAGGAAAGAAGGAAGGAAGGAAGGAAGGGAGAAAGGAAGGGAGGAAGGAAGGAAGGAAGGAAAGAAGG
>JAQQSW010016176.1:0-11730 GCA_028646575.1 Pseudocheirus occidentalis | reverse complement strand
TTGTGGTGAAGGAAGTGCTCGATTTGGGTCAGGAAGACCTGCCTTGGTCTCAGATATTTCTCAGCATTGGCTGCCTGGGTCATTCACTGACCCTTGAGGCTCAGTTTCTCCATCTGTAAACCAAAGCATTTGGATTCCATGGGCTTTCAGCTCCCTTCCAGGGATCAGTCTGTGATGCTAAAACAGTCATCGTCTGGAATTTGGGGTCATGAAGTTCTCCTGAAAGTGCAGAAAGGGGGTTAGACTCTCCTGTGTGAGCTCTTAGACTTTGTCCAAGTCAGCAAACATCAAGTGTCAAGAACTTGGCATAGAAGTGGAGAACAGTTAGGATTTCTAGATTATTGATAACTTTCTTGAGATACATTTCAGTCCAACAATGAAATTGGGAGTGAGACTCCAGGGTTGGTCTTTTTTTTGACTATTATAAATCCCCAAGTTAATGATGAAGTAGAAAGGAAGAACGATGCTCTCTGCATACAGTGAACCATCTGATAAGTAGACATATGTCTGGAATAATTTTACTTATATGTACCTATTTTGTCCAGTGGTAGCCATGTCTTGGGTGGTCTGGCAGGGAAGGAAAAGCATTTTAAACTATTCAGTCAGCCAAAATGAATTGCTAATGAGTCTCAAAAAGATTTGTTTTTCTTTGGGCTCATGACAAGTACTGCATTGAGTGACAAATGTACTTGAAGGTTCATTGCAAATGATGCTTTGTTTTTTTCTTTTTATAATTAATGTTCATTCACAAAACCACCCTTGAAAGGATAGAATTTCTTCAGATATGATTTTGGTTTTTTTCCACCACTGGTTAGCTGGCAGCACTTTTACTGGAACTCCACTGAAAAACTAACCCATGTTGCCAACTAATTCCTTGGAGAAGCTTCCAGGTAGAGGAAGGGAAACATAAACAGGACAGATGCACGTTATAAAAAAGACCTTGGCTTTTCAGGGAGGGGCGTTTGAAGGTCTCATGAGGAGCCCTACTGCGCGTGCCTTCCAATGGTGGTTTTCTAGTAGTCTGCCCTCACTGATGCACAAAGGCCAACCCAAGTGAAACCTTGATCTGGTGATGATAGGTTTGGTGAGATGCGGTCATGAGGTAACCTACAATGAGAGAACTACCTGGGTGCAGGGCGAGAGGGTCTTCTGGAAACAGTGTGATGTCCAGCTGAGAGACTGAAAGGACATGGTGCACACAATCAGAAGCCGGCAGAGTTCAGGGTACTCCCTGCACAGTCAACAGAAGCCGTGTACTCTTGATCAGGATAGTTTGGAATCATTACAGAAAGAAATTTCTTAAGGTTGGAGCATGGACATTCTTGCTGTCTCAGAGGATCAATATCTTTCTAATTAAATTGGAAAATTGTTGACTGCTTAAGGTGCCACTGACAGAATTTTAGCTCAAGCTCCTTTGATGGGTGCTTCCCAACTTCATGGGGTGAACCTCTAAAGGGGAAGGGGTGTGAGAGGATCAGTATGGAAGTATGCAGTCTTTATGTATAAAAGTATGATAAACCCAAATTCTTGTATCAGGCACATATTTTGAGACATGGGCAATGCCATACATTTTTAAATTTGTGTTTATAGAAGGATTTTGATTTTGTTTAGTAAGCAGAGGCATTTAGACATAATTTTAAAAAAAGAAATAAGTAATGGCTGTCTAAAAAAAAACAGTGGGTCAGAATAGAAACTCTTATGCCTCAGGTATCTACAAAACAGTGTTGGCATTTTGCATGTCATCTCAGATAATGTTACAGAAAAAAATGAGATTGAAAATGGTGACCAAGGGGCAGCTAGGTGGCGCAGTGAGTAGAGCAGTGGTCCTGGAGTCAGGAGGACCTAAGTTCAAATCCAGCCTCAGACACTTAACACAAAAACCTAGCCATGTGACCTTAGGCAAGTCACTTAACCCCAATTGCCCTCCAAAAAAAAAAAGCAAAAAGAAAATGATGACCAGGGAATTTCATTGTACTTGCAATAAGATCATGAAATCATTTGAATATTTAGTATATGTACGCTAATTGGCATTTTATTGTGTCTCTGAAGAAAGGATTGAAAGTTCAGACAATGAAAGAGACACAGAAATAATGAAAATGGTGATAGTTTGTTGAATATTGTGGACAGAGCATGCCCATTCAGGGGTTTGAATTCTAGTCTCTGTTGTTGGGTTTTGGGTGTCTACTCACTCATCCATTCTGAGTCTGTGGCATGAGTTGTGACTGTGATGATAATATTGGCCCTTCCTGTGTCACAGTTTTGTTGTGAGGATCCAGCGTAATTGTGCATGAAGCTCTTTGTGAATTAAATCATCCTGGAAATGTAAGGTAGTGGCATCTGAAAATGATTGGTTCTGTGCTCTTAAGAGTTTTCTCTTTGCCTGGAGAAATAGAAAGTAATGTTTATTTTACGCCACTGGGGGAAAGGGCATGTGCATGCAGTGTCTGTATTTGGTTTTGTTTTTTTCAGGAGGAGAGATCGGAGGTGAAATGATGGAAACCCCTGCAGAACTAAGCTTTTCTGTGGAAGAAACTCAGAAGCCAAGATTGATGAATGGTGGTCCCTTTGAAGTGAATTGGAGAGAAATCTTTGCTACCCACGAGCGAATTCACACTGGAGAGAAACCTTATGAATGTAATCGATGTGGAAAGACTTTCAGATATAAGAAAAGTTTTGATGAACATCAGAGAATCCACCAGAAAGAGAAAGGTTATGAATGTAATCATTGTGGAAAGACCTTTACTTGGAAGCAAAGTCTTGTTTCTCATCAGAAAATCCACACTGGACAGAAACCTTATGAATGTCATATATGTGGAAAGACTTTCAGACATAGGAAAACTGTTGATGAACATCAGAATATCCACTATGGAGAGAAACCGTATGAATGTAATCAATGTGGAAAGACTTTTACATGGAGGAGTGCTTTTGTTAAACATCAGATAATCCACACTGGAGAGAAACCTTATGAATGTCATCTTTGTGGAAGGACTTTCAGACAGAAGAGTTATATTGTTGAACATCAGAAAATCCATACTGGTGAGAAACCTTATGAATGTAATCAATGTGGAAAAACTTTCAGACATAAGAGATATATTGTTGAACATCAGAAAATTCACACTGGAGAGAAACCTTATGAATGTAATCAATGTGGAAAGACTTTCAGACATAAGACAAGTATTGATGAACATCAGAAAATCCAATGTGGAGAGAAACTTTATGAATGTAATCAATGTGGAAAGGCTTTTAGACAGAAGAGAAGTTTTGATCAACATCAGAAAATCCAATGTGGAGAGAAGCCTTATGAATGTAATCAATGTGGAAAGACTTTCAGACATAAGACAAGTATTGATGAACATCAGAAAATCCCATGTGGAGAGAAACCTTATGAATGTAATCAATGTGGAAAGACTTTCAGACATAAGACAAGTATTGATGAACATCAAAAAATCCACACTGGAGAGAAACCTTATGAATGTAATCAGTGTGGAATATCTTTTACTTGGAAGCGCAGTCTTGGTCTTCATCAGAGAATCCACGCTGGAGAGAAGCCTTTTGAATGTCATCTGTGTGGAAAGACTTTCAGACATAAGAGAAGTATTGATGAACATCAGAAAGTCCACACTGGAGAGAAACCTTATGAATGTATTCAGTGTGGGAAGACTTTCCCGTGGAAACACAGTCTTGTTCTTCATAAGAGAATCCACGCTGGAGAGAAACCTTATGAATGTAATCAATGTGGAAAGACTTTCAGACAGAAGGGCTATATTGTTGAACATCAGAAAATCCACACGGGAGAGAAACCTTATGAATGTAAGCAATGTGGAAAGAGTTTCAGACATAGGAAAAGTATTGATGTACATCAGAAAATCCACACGGGAGAGAAACCTTATGAATGTAATCAATGTGGAAAAGCTTTCAGATATAAGAGAAGTATTGATGTACATCAGAAAATCCACACTGGAGAGAAACCTTATGAGTGTAATCATTGTGGAAAGTCTTTCAGGTCTACATCCGTACTTGCTAAGCATAAGAAAATCCATGCTTCAGAGAAACTTTAAGAATGTGCTAAAGTTGGTCCTTGTTTGCCATAAGAGAATTCACGGAAGGCAGAGGAATGTTATACCTAACCTGAATGAGGAAAGACACTGAAATGTAGCAGAGAACTTCTCAGCAGAAAAGTCCCTCTGAGTGCAAGTCATCTATGTACTTCATGTGGGAAGGTTTTCAGCCAGAGATTATCTCTTATCCTTTCATCAAAGCTTTTGTAATGAAAAGAAACCTTATAAATGTACTCGTTGGGGACATGCTTTTCTCTAGAACATGAAAGTCACTGGTGGAGTTTAAATTTTGTGTTTCACTATGAAAGAAAGGTGAGATAAGAAAAATAATTAATGCCAGTCTTCCTGGTTGCAAAACCAAAGGAGGAGACTATAGGCTCCTAAAATGCAGAATTATGTGAGTGAAATCCAGATATTCATTTACATGAAATGTCTTCAGAATAAGTTAAAGACCTCGCATCTGTTTTGTCAACCAGTGGAACAATCTTTGGCCAAGGGAAGAAATAAGACCTTTTTGTTTAAGCATTTAAAAATTATATCACTTTGGGGGAATTTGTGTTCTCCCACAGGCTGCCTACATCATGTATTCACCCTCTATCCAGGCCACTGAATGTGATAATCAAGAAACTTGACCTGAGATCTATGCAATATAAATTACCCCAACAGAGGAGACCGAGAGATTTCAGAAAATGTGCTGTGCAGCAAACCTCTGACTTCCTTGACAAATGGAGAGGGGTAGCTGCCCAAAGTGACACCAAACTGGAGTGTAAATTAGTTTGTAAAATCTGATAATTTTGCCAGATGTTTTCTGCCTACAGTGATGGAACCTTGACTTTGGGACACTGAAATATGTCAGTTGTGGATATGTTTATAGATTCACAAGAAATGGGAGCGCCATCGCCAGTCTTGACCTGTATCTTGCCACTGGACTCCAGTAACTGGAGGTGAGAGTGAGACTGATGACTTAGTACAGCTCTGCCTCATTTAAATTTAGCTAGTTTGCAAGTCAAGACATCATCCCCCTGATAGCATTGATCCTGTTTGTGATCAAAGGACCAATAACATCAACAATCTGTGGGTGAATAAGCTCATCAGTTCAAAAGTTCTGGTGCGGGCGGGGAGAGGGAGAGGGACAGGGCAGAGGCTCTGAGGTGCTGGTGAGCCAAGCTCTGGAGAGTGCGGACTGGAGTGAAGGCAGCCTGTGGCAGAGTCTGGGGCTGGAGCACAGTGCCAGGGCAGCCTCCTCACCATGAAGGTCCTCTTGTGTGTTGAGCTCCGGTGCTGGACAACCTAAAAATTGCCTTTGAAGAAATAGAATAATTTAACCTCAACTAATAAAAAGATGATATTCTAGAAAAAAAAGTTTTGTATTCCCCTCCCACTTAAATGCCAAAGTTCAGTTTTCCCATCAGTCACTTTTAATTGAAGCTAAACTCAGCTAAGTTTAAAATTGCAGTACTTTGCTACCACTTTAACTCAAAAGCAATTATTATCTCACACTACCTGTAAATTACTTCATGTCCAGGAAATGTATTATTTTCTATTATTCTTAACTATCACCATTCAGTTCTAGAACATCTGTTGTTAGTCTGGATGATGCCATTCCTGGAAATGCTGTCTCCAGGCATTTTTGTGCAATTAGAGGAACTCTGTAATCTCAAGATCTGTTGGAAAATATCAGCAATTTGAAGACTAAAAAGAAGGATTGTTGCCAGCCCACATTTCTGACTTTCAACCAGTCCTGTTGTCCTTGCCCCCAGGAGGCTGACAGTCCATTAACTATTTAAATTGTTTTCTTCACCATGCAGCTCCTGCTCTTTTTTCTGTCCTTAAAAATGGGGTTTAGTGCTGCCTGTCCTCCAGGTCTTTCAGCCTGATGGGGAAGGCATTGACACTCTTTCTTAATACATTCATGTTACCTAATAAGCTAGTGCTCATACCTTTGTACTTCAGTTGAGTTGCTTTTTTTGTGACAGGCCTTGTAACCTTGAGGCCCCAATGCAGCGTCCCCTGAAGAAAGACTTTGGTTTATAATATTTATGCATTGAAATCATTGTCATCAAATTAGCCTTGATTGTCTTGAGGGCCTGTAAAATTTCTTTTGGTAAGATTGGGTTATTTATTTTATTTCTTCTTTTGTTAATCTGGGCAATTTATATTTTTGTATATATTCATTTGTTTCATTTAGATTTTAGATTGGCATATAATTTGGCAAATTACCTCAAAAATTGTCTTAATTTCTTTTTCATTGGTGATGTTCACCCCTTTCATTTTTTATGCTGGAAATTTGGTTTTCTTCTTTCCTTTTTAAAATCTAGTTAACCAGTGATTTATCTATTTTTATTGTATTGTTTTGTATAAAACCAGCTTCTTGTTTTATTTATTAGTTCAGAGTTTTCTTTCAGTTTTATTCAGCTCTCCTTTGATTTTCAAGATCTGCAAGTTGGTGTTTATTTGAGGATTTCTAATTGAATCTTTTTCTAGTTTTTTTTTTTAGTTGCATAGCTAATTCTTTGATTTGGTTGTTTTCCGGTTTTATTGATATAAGGAAGTAGAGACAGAAATATTCCCCTAAGTACTGCTTTGACTGTATACCATACATTTTGGCATGTTGTCTCATTTTTTTTCGTTTTCCTTAATGAAATTATCCATTGTTTCTGTTATTTGCTTTATGATCCATTTATTTTTTAGGATTAGAGATATGATTTAAAATTAATTTTTAGTCTCTCCATTGTCTGTTATTGGATGTAGTTTTTATTGCATTTTGATCTGAAAAGAATGTATTTAGTTTTCTGTATTTGGTTATGAGGATTTTCTGGCCTAACACAGGCTCAGTTTTTGTGTAGGTGTCACATATGGTGGGAAAAAAGGACAAATTCCTTTCTATTCCCATTCAGTTTTCTGTAGAGATCTGTCATATCTAACTTTTCCATAATTGTATTCGCCTTCTTAACTTCTTTCTTGTTTATTTTTTGGTTAGATTTATCTAGTTCTGAAAGGGGAAAGTTGAGGTCCCTCACTAGTATAGTTTTATTATCTATTTCCTCTTGTAACTCATTCACTTTCTTTAGAACTTTAGATCGTATACTATTTGGTGCATTTATGTGTGATATTGACATGACTTCATTGCTTTAAAGCAGTTATTCCCAGGCAATTTCATGGGACCTCACATGCTCTTTTTTTATAATATTTTAGAGTATTGTACTTTGAAAAATCATATGCTTCCAAGTCTATGTTTGTTTAAAAGGAAGTTTCAGTTAAGAGTATTTAAACTTGTAAGACTGTTAACTATGTTTTTTGGGCAACTGTTATAATGTTAAAACCTAAAACTGGTCCCACAGCAGCTCTAAGAGTAGACAGGGTGTAGACACTCCCTACTCTCCTCCCTTAGGAAGATGGCCAAGGTTTTCTCCCCTCCCCATGTAAGCTATAGGGGGTGACCAGAGTCAACATGTACCAGCTACTATATACGGGGAACCTGAAAATAAAATATGGAAAGCCTGAAAGACATGCTGGCAAGGAAAAATGAAAAAATCTGTATTGAAAACTGGAGACTTATCATAGATAAAGTATATGGTTTTCATCAGTCCAGAGGAAGAATATCAAAGGGAGGACTCGATACCCCTAATGAGTCAAGGGTTTGACTCTTGACAAGATGTAGGGATTTTTATTAGCTCCTTCTTTGGGGTTCCTATTGATTTCTCCATATTTTTAAACTTGCCAGATCCCCAGAAACCATCTGGTAGGCAAGGTCATCAGCCCCAGGAAAAATAAAAGCTTGTTTAGGTTATGGAATTCCTAAATAATAAGCTTAGCTTACTGAGAAATGAATTCTTTTTGCATGTAAGTCATGGTAAACTTTTATTTATTATTGCAACTTCATAAGAGTAAAAGCAATTGTATCTAGCCCTAAGCTATTATTGGTGCGACTTGCCACCTGAGGTAAAAGACGCTGGGACTGCAACTAGTTTTATTTTGAGTTTGAATTGAGATATAGTTGTTTGCATTAAGTGAGGATCTGAGAGAATTACCACAATCTACTCAGAGGGAATCCTGCTTCAGGTGAAGGTCTGCTGTTGGTAAAAATCCAAGAGGTCAGTTTTGGCCTCAGTCTAGAAAAGGACCCTCTTGGCTTAATTTTCCCAGTGTCTTCCTTTGGAAAGGAATGTTTTCCACCTGGCTGTTCCTGAGTCTGGACATGAGATGGAATTAAAGTGACTCTTAATCTGAATTCAAAGAGAGCTGAGGATGCTTTATCCTGTCAGATCTGGCCTGTCCCTACTTCCTCCTATGGCAGGTTCCTCTAAATAGAGCAAGTGGTCAGTAAATATATGAATACAATGCAAGTATGCAGAATTTTGGTGTTCTTGGTCTGCATGTGTATTCATTCCATATCCCAAACAACTGGGTAAATTAATACACAAACTTGTCATCTGCCTGCCTGCATATCCAAGTAAAAGGTTAAGTCCCTGCAATAGAACATTTTTTTCTGAATGACATGGGAACAATTAGAGAAAGGGAAAAGAAGTTTGTGAAGCAAAGGTACACACTCAAGTTAATCATCATCCCATATACTAAGGCTGGCATACATCTGAGCTACTGAAGTGTGTGTTAGATCTGAGCTATTCAGCCTAAAATGATATTTGTACAGCCTAAATAGTTCAGTAAAAAGGCACTCAGGATAGTCAACTCCCTGTGACTTGATATGTCTCTCTTTCTACTTATATCTTGAGCCCTGTATATGGAACTTGCCTATCAGATTTATGTCTCTCAGATTTCAGGCCAATTCACCTACAGTTGGCAGCAAACAGTGGATACCAGTCCATATTCACCCATCATCCCCAAGGTGTGATCTGTGCTTGGTTCCAGTCAACTTCCTCCTTGGGAGGCACGGAGACAAGGACAGCTCTGCTCCCCTTTTCAGCCTGAATAAAGTATGGAAGCTGAGACTTTTGTCCCTTCTCCCAAATAAATCTGGGCTCCAGCTCTTTGAGGGAGGAATGATGGGATCCTAAAAAAGCTGTCCTCAGCTCCAATACTCTGTTGGCCTGGCCCTCAGTATAGGCCCTTGTTTGTTTTACTCAGTCAGACTTCTCCTTGTAAGGGAACCTTGGTAGGACAAGGAGGGTTTTGCCTGAGCTTTTGGTTTTAGCCCCAGGGTGGCCTGAACCAACAGTGGCTGGAGGGACTTCGGAGAGTGGAACACCAGCAGCTGTGGCCATTTCCAGAATTATCAACCCAGAAATACAAAAGACAAAGGAAAATGTCAGTGGAACTCTCCTGGATCTGGGGGTGTGGAGTACAGTCTGACCTCTATCCCCGGTGCAAGAAGTGGCAGAAGCAGCAGCCCTGCAGTCACCTCTACATGGCTGCTTCAGAGCTCCCTGCCTGCAGATCATAGGGGGCTAAGCAACCAGAGCCTATGCACACTTGCCTTAACCTGCCTGGATGTGGATTGCAGTCTTTGGCCGTGGTCCTGAGGTGTGTGACCAGTGAGCCAAAGCTGGTAGAGGCTGTAGAGATGGCACCCTCCTAATAGCTCCAGCAGGTGCCAAAACCCCAGTGATTTGGGACAAAGTTCTCTCATCTGGAAGCAAAGTTCTACTGTGTCAAAGAGCTCAAAAGTCAAGTAATTGACTGCCAATGTGAGCAAGGAAAGGAAGCAAGGCAAGCACAGCCATCCAAGTTTAGATTCCTTTTTTGGGGGACAAAATGGATCAGACAATGGAACAGGAGAAAGACCTCACAGTCAGAATTTCTGCACCAAAAGCTTCCAAGAAAAATATGGACTGCTTACAGGCCATAGAGAAGTTGAAGAAGGATTTTGAAAATCAAGAGACGTGGAGGAAAACTTGGGAAGAGAAATGAGAATGAAGCAAGAAAACCATGAAAAGAGAGTCCAAAGAGAGTCAACACCTTAAAAAATAGACTAGCTTAAATGGCAAATGAGGCCCAAAAAGCCAATGAGGAGAATGGCGTAAAAAGCCAAATTTGCCAGATGGAAAAATAATTTCAAAAGCTCAATGAAGAGAATCATCCCTTTAGAATTAAATTGGAGCAAATGGAAGTGAACGACTTTTGAGAAATTAAGATACTATTAAACTCATCCAAACAAATGAAAAAATAGAGGGCTATGTAAAATATTTTTAAAAAACAACAATTTAAAAATTATCGGATGGCTGAGAACCATGATTAGAAAAAGAACCTGGAAATCATCCTTCAAGAAATTCTCAAGGATTATTGCCCTGATATTCTAGAACCAAAGGGCAAAATTGAAATGGAAAGAAATCACTGCTCACCTCTTGAAACAGATTCAAGAAAGAAAACTCCTAGGAACATTATAACTGGGTTCCAGAGTTCCCAGACCAAGGATAAAATATTACAAGCAGCTAAGAAGAAACAGTGTGAATATTGTGGAAAAACAATCAGGATAACACAGGATCTAGCAGCTTCTACATTAAGGGACTGAAAGGCTTGGTATAATGAAATGGGCAAGAACTAGTTAAGTAGAAATCTCAGTGAAATAGTCTGATATTCTGTAAAATTAAAGAACTCAAATAAGCCCCGAATACCCAAGCTGAACCAGGAACTAGCAGGCCTAAAACCGGGAATCAACCCAAGATAGAGCCAGTGTTAGACAGAAGAATGCACTCAAGTAATCTGTCTTGTTGTTTTCTTTTTCCTATGTACCTGAAATTCATTCTCATGACAAACCCCTTATTCACAATTGTACTTAGTTCCTCAGCCATAAGACTAAGCTAAATTCCCATGTCCAAATATTAATTGCTCTATCCTAAGGTAATTGCAGTCTCTGGTTCCCATGTCTAATTCTTGATTGATCAGCACAGAGGAAATTACAAACCCCTGCTTTACTCATCCATCAGAGAGGTGTTTACACTGCCCTGACTATAAAGAACAAATCCCTGTGCCTGGTTTTCTTCTGTAATCAATCTGTAATCAATTGACAATGGGACTACATGGTATAAAAAGGGTCTGCATGGTTGGATCAGGGCTGCTCTCTGTTTCTTTCTGATTGGCATAAGAGAGACAGTCACCATGGCTAAATTAATTTTCTATTAAAGCTCCTTAAAACTTTTAATTGGATTCAGTGGTCACTCTGTTAAAACTCACTAATTTCTACCTGGGTCATAACAATATGATATTGTGGAGATCAAAGGGCATAGGATTAAAATCAAGAATCACCTACCCAGCAAAACTGAGTATAATATTTCAGGCAGAAATATGGTAATTCAATGAAACAGAATATTTTCAAGCATTCTTTTTTTTAATTTAATTTTTATTTATTTTCTTGTTTACATTATTCATTTTCATTACATTTTTTGAATTGCACATTTTCTCCCCGTCTTGCTCCTGCCCCAACCCCATAACAGCAATCCCACTGTAAAGCCCCTCCCCTGCTCCGCTCTCCTATTTTCTGGTAGGGCAGGAGGGGTCTCCCTATCCCAGCCCTTGTATATCTTAATTCCTAGTTGCAGGTATTGCAGAATTTTAAATTCTAGATTCTGCCTATTCCTCCCTTGTCACCCACCCCTACTAGAAGGACACTCAGATCAATACAGGCTATGGATGTGTGATTATACAGGACATCTTCATAGTGGACAGATTGTGACAGTGATAGTCTTTCTCTCCTTCCTATCCCTCCTCCCCCCTT
>JAQQSW010016175.1:0-11730 GCA_028646575.1 Pseudocheirus occidentalis | reverse complement strand
TGGGTATGAGAGGGGGTATGATGGAGGGGAGGGCAGGGTCTGGGGGAGGGATGCTGGATACTTCAGTAAAGGGACAGGGACAGGGTAGAGAACAGAACAAGGAGGGGGAGGGATAGGAAGGAGAGACAGATGATCACTGTCACAATATGTCCACTATGAAGATGTCCTGTATAATCACACATCCACAGCCTGTATTGAATTGATTGCCCTTCCAGTGGGATAGGGGGACAAGGGAGGAATCGAAAGAAGCTAGAATTAAAAGTTCTGCAAGACCTGCAACTAGGAATTAAGATATACAGGGGCCGGGATTGGGAGACCCTCTCTTCCCTACCAGAAAGGAAGAGAGCAGAGCAGGGGAGGGGCTTTACAGTGGAATTGCTGTTTTAGGTTTGGGGCAGGGGCAAGACAGGGAGAAAATGTGTAATTCAAAAATGTCATAAAAATGAATGATGTAAACAAGAAAACAAATTTTAAAAAAATTAAAGATGTTAACAAAAAGAAAATAAAGGACTATGTTTACATATTAAAAAGAAAAGAAAAAAATTGCTCTGTGGTTATAAGAAATCTATGCAGTTTTCATTGATGATTTCTGGAGATGAGATATCCAGCCTCTTTTGTCAGTCATAGATTTTAGGTAATCCAAAGATTCCTAAATTATTTCTATTTGACATACCTTCCAGGTTAAGATATTTTGAATGCACATACCATGTATTTTCTTCTTTAAAAAATACCTTGACTTAATTTTGTATTTCTTTGTGTTTTCTTGACTTTTGTTTGGTCCATCCTAATTATCAGGAAGTTTGTTACTTTGGTTATTTTTTATGTTATTATTTCTTGTTCTAAGCTTTTTAATTATCTATCCAAATCTCCACTCCATAGATGAGTTTTCTTTTCCAGTTCTTTTCTCTATTAGTCTCTTTTCACCTATAATACCACTTTAACTTATTTTTAAACTTTTATAGCATTTCTTCTAGGAATTTTAATTGACCTTATGGATGTAGAAGTACATGTGATCCATACCCTATGCACACCTAGAGAAAGCAAGAGGGTAAACCAAGGAAAGACTTTTGGGAATACAATGAAGACCTATCAAATTAGAGAAAGAAAGAATGGTTAATATATTTAAGAAAATAAAGAGTACGTTATGATGTCTCTGAATTCAAAGGAGGAAAGATTAGAATTAGAAGAGGATGTTGGACAAGGTCAAAGCTACAGAAAAGTAATTAGTATGAAAATGCCAAAAAGATCAGATATGGTTATTCAGAGGTTATTGGTAACCCTGATAAAGATACGTAATTGAAGCAGAAGCCAAATTGCAAAGGGTTGAAGAGAGATGTTGGGGAAGTAAAGATAATGGACATAGGTAAATTCTTCCAAACACACACACACACACACACATATACACACACATATACACACATATATATACAAATATATAAATCCAATTAAAAATTAAATTAAATATAAATTGTAAATATACATACACATGTATAAATTGGGACAGTTAGGTGTCATAGTGGATAGTGTGGTGAGCTTAGAGTCAGGAAGACATGAGTTCCAATCCGGCTTCAAACACTTACTAGTTGTATGACCCTGGGCAAGTTGCTTAATTCTTTTTGCCTCAGTTTTCTCACCTCATGTACACACATATACACACACACACATACTCACACATGTATGTATGCACACACATATAAATTGAATCAGTTAAGTGTTACAGTGGACATATATATATACATATATATACAAATACATATACACATAAATATACATGTTTACACAATATAAAAACAAATTATATATATAATACATGTGTATATAAGTGTGTTATATACAAATTTTACACATACACACAAATTATACACATACATATTTTTGCATATATATACCATTTGTTTTTATATGCAGTGTTCCATACCTGGAGTCTCTCACTTCTGAAAAGAAGGGAATTAGGTATCTACCCATATCTCTTTCTTTGGGGCCGAGCTTGGTCATTATAATTGGGCATCACTGAGTTTATTTTTTTTAGTTTTTTGTTCAACTTAGATCATTAGAGCTGTTAGATTTGATGTTTTTCAGGTTCTGCTTACTCCACTTTGCATTTGTTTATATAAATCTTTCCATACATCCTTATAACAATCATATTCATCATTCCTTACAGCACAGTAATAGTCTATTGTATTCATGTACCACAATTTGTTAAGTCATTCTCTCATTTATGGATATCTCCTTTGTTCCAGTTCTTAACTGATACAAAGAGTGATTCTATAAGTATTGTAATGTTATTTGTGGCCTTTCTTTTTATCATTGACCTCCTTGAGGATATGTACTGAGCAATGGGATCTCTGATTCAAAGAGTGTGGACATTTTAGTCACTTTCTTTGGATAATTCTGAATTGCTTTCCTGAATGGTTGGCCCACTTTACAGCTCTTCCAGTAGTATGTTGGTATGCTCTTCTTTCCACAACCCTGACAATACTAATTATTCATCTTTTGTTATTTTTATACAGTCACCTCACCATCCACCCAAGAAATGTAGTAATATATGAGGAGACAGAAAGGATAGAAGCTGGATAGGGTAGACTTGGGAATATTTTTATGCAGATGTGAAGGAGCTGAGATAGTGGGAAATGAAGAAGATTCATGACAGAGGTTAGATGGCAGGTAGAGCAAAGACTTGAAGGAGGCAAGGAGGGGAGTCATTAAGTTAGAGGGTTTTGCCTTAGTTGCTTAGTGTGTAACTATAGAGAAGACAAGCATGAGTGATGCTGGTGAGACATTTAAGGAATTGAGGAACTTGTGTTATTTAACTCCTGATTCATACAGTGAAATAAAACGCCATTAAGATGACCTGTTCTGCTGTATGTGGAATTTGGAGTGAGAATAAAGGTAGAGAAGAACAAGTTTAGAATAGACAGTTTGGGGGAATTAATGGATAATTGAATGAAAAAGCATTTTAAGTTGATTTTTGGGTGCCTGGCCCTGTGCTAAATGTTAGAAATACAAAGAAAAAAAAGGAGACCATCACTGTTTCAAGGAAAATTCTAATGAGAGAGAACATATATAGAGGAATGGTAACCAAGGGAGGGTGTTTTGGTATAGGAAGTAACAGAGTTGGGGAGTGGAACAATAGTGCTGTCAATCGATGATTCATTTATAGAAGCAATTGCAATATTGATTGTATTACAGTTTCTAAAGCAAGAGATATGTAGAGGAGTTTGGGAAAGAGTACCCATGGTAAAATAGAACATGGCAAGGGTGAAGAAGCATAGTTGGGTATGGGGCTGGATCAAGACAGTAAAACATGATCCTGAGATAACATAGTAGCATCGAAAGGATATTGCTCTAGAACCAGAGGACCTGGGTTTAAATCTTTCTCTGATACTACCTGTCTCACCTTGGCTAAATCATTTAACCTTTCTGGGGCTCATCTTAAAATGAGGGGATTGGACTACAGGATCTCTGAGGGCCATATCATCTTTAGAGTATGAATCCATGAGCCCCAGAGCAAAAGTTTCAGTTTGGAGGTTACAGGCCAGAGTGAAATGTATGGGTGTTATGTGACCAGAGAGTTGATGAGGGTAAAGTACTTGTCAAATAATCCAGCTGAAGTTGTGGGCCATGAGTTTGAAGTGGGTAAATTTAGTTCAATTTTGTGACTTTCATCCATTGATGTTCTTATTCACCCTTCAGTAGATAGAAGTGGAGAAATCAAGTTGTAGGAAATTATTCAGGGATAATGATTTATAGGTAGGGAATAGAGGAAAGTTGAGAGTTAAGAGAGTCTATGTAGGGTAGTAGCTGGTGAAAGACCCAAATGGAAGACAGTAGAATTAAGATTAGATAGAGAGTCAAGTGAAACCACAGGGCAAGTTGGAGAGAGAGAAGAATGGGAGATTGAAGACTGAGATTTCAGATTTACTGATTTTGGAGGAAACTTTTCTCAGAGACCATGTATTCTTAGGTTTGATAGTGCTAATTGTGACTGAAGTAGAAAAGGAGATCATAAGAGGGCAGAAGAAGTTGAGGAATTAGGTGGTCAGGTTGCTATAGGGCTCATCAGTGTGAATGCAGAAGTCCTTGAGGGTGAGATGGGTTGGTGGTTTTTTTTCACTATTTGGGGGTTTATGATGATGATCCAAAGAGGTTTGTGAGTTAATAATCATAAATAATATTAAACTGTATGGTAAATTCACAATATATTTTGAATGATGTTTCAACAACAAAGAAAAATGTTGGGAATCATTGAGGTAGGGAATTCAAAGGATAAGAATTCATGACGAATTGAGAATACCCCTTCAGTAATACCAAGTCAGTCTCTGAGAAAGTTGTGAAAATGACTTAGAGTATGGTAGATGACTGCAAGTGAAGTGAGTAGGTCTTATATAAATGAATTATATGAACTACCAAAGGGGAAAGACAATTAGAGCATGGTAGCAGAATCATAGCCTGGAAGTGGTAATGGGAAGCAAAGAATATGCTTACCCTGCTTTCTAGACTTTTTCCCCCTTATATGGGGGAAGTGAAAGAAAGTTGCCCCCAGAACAGAGATTTATGAGGGATGTGGTAATATTCTATTTTCTGTATTCCAAGATCCTTTTCAGTTTTGGTGTTCTATAGTCTAAGACCCTTTCTACTTTTGACATTCTATATTCCTTATTCTAAGATCTCTTCCTGCCACAAAATATGTGATTCTAATCTCTTCTGCATAATACATAGTACCTAATGCATAGAGCACAGCATATAAGGAATGGAGGGAGGAGAGGATGTCCATTGAATGGCAGAAATTCCAGTCCTGTTAGTGACAATAATACCGTGTCTGTCTGGGAGAGGTCTAGCACCGTGGGAATTGACTGTTGGCTCTGGGAGTACACTATGCTATAGTCCAACAGAGAAGGGGGAGATGAAAAAGGCATTAGAGGGGGGTACTTTCTCTTGGTGTGAAACAGTCCTTTCCATTGCATCTCATATTCCCTACCCCCTAATTGTGTTCTTCCTTATCAGCCTCCCCTTCCTAAGAAGGGAGAGGAAGGCATCATGCTTAAAGTGAGGTGGCCCAGTTCAGTTTCACCGCACACCAATTAATTAGGCACTGAGACACACTGGGGTGTGGTGATACTGGAGTCTAAGATTCCCCCCACACCCTGAGTGAGCATTGGCTTGGCCTTCTGCCTTCAACCACTCTAATAGCCCTGGCATCTTATATTGCAACCCCACCCATAAAACAATCTTTGGTCTCTGTCTCTCTCTATCACAGAATCTCTGAATCTATACCTCTCTGTCTCTGCCTCCCTCTTTTCTTCCCCCATCATTTCTCTCTCCCTCTTTCTTTTCCTGCCTTACTCCATCTCTTAGTTTTTGTTTAAAAAATAAAATGATCACAAATAAGAATTTGGCAGAGTTTTCCAGCCAGGTTTATTTCAGTTCATTTCTACAGTAGTGCAAGCTGGTCTGACCCTGGGAGACTGTACATGTTTATGTAGGGGGAGGTAGAAGAATGAAGAAGAATGAATATGGTCGAAATAGATAGGGGGTTGAGAAAAATGTAACTAGCTTGAAGTCAGGGATTTAAAAGGAACTTGGGGAGAATCAGAATGGTTCGTGGAAGGTGGCATTACACAGTGGAAAAAACACCATATTTGAAATGAGAGGGTTCGGGTGCTGGCTCTGCTGCGTAATGCCTGTATGATCTTAGGCAAATTACTTAACTCTCCTGGGTCTTAGTTTCCTTATCTGTTAAATGAGTCTATTCTACTTTGAGGCCTCTTCTGGGTAGAAATCTACAATTTATGCATGGGGAAGAGGGTATATCTGTGAGTCAGTATACTTGTACTTAAATCCAAGGTCTGCCAGTATTTGTATAACTTTGGCTAAACCTCTTTCTCTCCATGGACCATGGTTTCCTTATCTATAAGCTGAACAAACTGGGCTAAGTGGTTTCTAAAGGCCCTTTATACGCTAACATTTTGTGATTCTGTATTCTGTATGATTTGGAAAGAGGATCGGGGAGACTATCGCCCCTCTCCCTCTTCTGGATTCTCTCCATCTTTTAACACTGATGAAATCATCTTAGGTTTGTTTCAGTTATGAGGTCATGTATACAGTTACTCTTTCTAACAGTTATTAACTCAGAGTTCTAAAGTACTTTAAGGTTGACACATTGATTTCTTCTCAATTCCCCTCTGAGGGAGGCAGTGTCAGTCTTTTTTCTTTAACAAAAGAGGAAAATAGGGTTATGTACTTACTCATGATTTTAACTTAAGTATTGGGCCTTACACTGGGTTGTGTAATTATTCCATGGATTGTCATGTTGGAGGTATCTGTGTATCTGCATATTGTAATTCATTGTTACTGACAATGATGTTGAATCTCTTTTCAAATCATTTTTTGGAAGCATACAGATCAGTTAGTCATCAATGAGCACTATTAAGGACTTATCATGTGCCAGACACTCCACCAAGCACTGTGGACACAAGGAAAGGCATGAACACAGTCCTTGGCTTCAAGGAGCTAGCATTCTAATGGGGGAGACCACATGTTAATAGCTGTCTATTCATATTTATATGTCCTGAATAGATAGAAGGGAATAGGAATAGAGGGATGGGGAGGCAGGAAAAGGTCTCCTGAAAAAAGGTAGGGGTTTAGTTGAGTTCTGAAGGAAGTCTAAGAAGCTAAGAAAGTCAGTATAATTGGATCACAGAATACATGGAGGGGAGTGAATTGTAAGAAGACTAGAAAGGTAGGGATGGTGATGGTGACGAGCTTTTAAAGCTGAGCAAGACTCTGCATTTTATTCTAGAAGTAATAAGGGGCAATGGAGTATATTGATTGGGACAGAGTGTGTGACATGGTTATGCCTGCTCTCTAGGAAAATGACTTTGGCAGCTAAGTGCTGTATGGATTAGTGTAGGGAGAGACTTGAGGCAGGAAGACCCACCAGAAGGCTGTTTGCAGTAGGACACATGAGAGGTAACGAGGAGATCGATGAGGTAGCTATGTGAACAGAGAGAAGGGAACATAAACAAGAGATGTTGTGGAGCCATGTAGAAACAGCAAGATTTGATGACCCATCATCCCCATAGCAATTCTCTTGACAACTCCTGGAAGAATTTTTAAGCAGTGTAAACACACTATATTAACACACACATTAGAGGCTGGCATGCTTCTATCTCCTTTCCACTTGATCCAGCCAAGTTAATGTCTCTAAAAATTAATCAGTGAAACTCTCCTCTTATGATTTCTTGCTATGACTAGCCACCTAATAAAAATAATAATAACCATAAATAGCCCCGGCCACACAATCAACAACTGTTGTAATGTCATTCCATTCTATTCTAATGGCAGTGCATGGAATTGCTTATCTCTGTAGGTTCTGGGCCTGTGCCACACCGTCTATTGCATAAGAAGGGGCTGAAGAATTGAATTGTGAGAGGAGCGTTACAAGAAGATGGTGGTAAGGCAAGACCTAGTCTACCCAGTGCTTTGCAAATGTGGAAAGAGATTGTTATGTGCAGAGATGGGAACAGAAGCAACAGACTCTCTGAGTGGGAAAGGACCTCAAATCACAATAAATCCCAACCATTCCTAAACAGGCATCCTTTCTGTCTACCTTTTGCTGGATAAGTGGTTATCTAATCTCTACTTGAAGGCCTTTGAATGATGGTGAACTCACTATTTCCATTTCACTTTGAGATGGCTCTGTTTGTTCAGAATATTTTTTTCTTCATATTGAGCTAAAGTTTGCCTTTTTACCTCTCTACCCTGAATTCCTCCTGGGTCTGTCTCCTGGAGCCAACAAAACAAGGAGAATTTTTGAAGATAGCAACCCCTATAGCTAATTCTTACCTTTTCTAGGTGAAACATGTGTACTTCCTTCATTAGATCCTTGTATGGCAAACACTCCAGTTTTTTTTCTTTTACTACCTGGGTTATTCTTTTCTTGGCACACTTCAGGTTGTCTATGCACTTATAAAAATATATCCCCCATCACTGGACACAATCTTCTATGTTAGGATTGCAGCAGAAGACACGACCACTACTACCTCCCTAATTCCGCATACTCTGTTTAAATTAACACAGCTTAATCCCCAGCATATTAGCTTTTGGGATTTCCATGTCACAGTGTTGACTCAAATGAGTATATGTTCTCATGGAATATAATGATATAGAGGAACAGTAGAGGGGAGATGTCAGAGGGGGGAAGAGGAGAAAGAGGATGTATGAATTTTATGTTGACAACTCATTTAAGGCTATGTGGCAAGCAGAACTTTTCTGACCCTGATGGTTGTGTGTGTATGAAAAGAAAATCTCATATCATTAAGCATAAGATGTCAGAGTTGAAATGAACCTCAGAGTTCAACCATTACCTGGAAGGTAATATCTTCTATAATGTCCTCAAAAAGTAATAATCTAGCCACTTTTTGGAAACCTCTAACAATATAGAACCTTCTCCTTTCCAAGATAGTCCTTTCCATTTGAGGAAACACTTGATTGTTAAATAGACTTTCCTTCCATGAAATCCAAATCTGCCTTTCTGCAGCTTCTTCTAATTGCTCCCAGTTTTATCTTCTGGGTCCTGACAGAATAGGTATTTTTGCTTTTTGCTTTTTATTTTTCCATATGAGAAACTTTTAATTACTTCGCTATAACTATTATGTCCCATTCCTTCTCAAATCTCCTTTAGTTTTGCTATCTTTTTCTGTATCAGAGGATTATTCATCTCTATGTTTGTTACTTACAAAGATCTGGTTTGTTTATTTTTAGAATTGCTAAGATAATTACCTCATCTCTGTGATGAGGTAATTTTTTTTTGTCTCTCTGTCTCTCTTTCTCCTTTCTTTCTTTCTGTCTCTCTCTCTCTTTCTTTCTCTCTCTCTTTCTTCCTCTCTCTCTCTCTCTCTCTCTCTCTCTCTCTCTCTCTCTCTCTCTCGTTGGACCTATATTGTTTCTAACTTGGGACCATTTTATCTAAGTTTGGTATTTCTGGAGTAAATGAGATACTGATAATGATGATGGTAGTGGTGGTGGTAGTCATGAAAACGTTTAACTACTCAACTTTGCTTAAACATATTTTTGCCCACGGGAGTGTTGTGTTTTATTTTCTTTTTCGTGTATCTGGGAAGGGAATAATAGCCATTCAATTAATAAATCAATAAGCATTTATTAAGTGCTTACTATGTGTCAGGCACCAACAGTTGGAGGACTTGGACAAACCTCCTTCTGTAGAGAGCACTTGAGTTAAGTCTTAAAGGAAGGTAGGGAATCAGAGGCAGAAGTTCAGATGGAAAGCTCTCCAGACATGGAAGCCAGCCAGTGCCAAGGCTTGGAGATAGAATATAGTACATAATGAGTGATTAACAATGATAAGTCACTATGGCTGGACATTAGAATGTGGAGAGTAATGGCTAATAAGCCTGGAAAGATAGAAAGGGTCACAGTTGTATAGATAAAGACATCTCTAGAGATCTCCAAGCAGTGGCTCAATAATCAATACTGGTGAGAATGCTTTCATTCATTCAACAAACACTTATTAAGCAGCTACTACATGTAAGCCACCATGCTATCTTATGGAAATAAAAGTGTTTTAAACGATATAATTCTTGCCCTCAAGAAGCTTATAATCTATTGGCTGCATGGTGTTTGAGGGATAGATATGACATGCTCCTCGTTAAATAGCGTGCAAATTGTCAATGATGGGGGCAAAGGAAAGATCCAGACAAAATGTTTTTTTAGAAAAAAATTAGGAGACAAAGAATATACTGGAGGGGAATAGGAAAGACTTACCAGAGCAACGATATTAAACAAACAAGCAAATAAATAAACATATAATGAGCAACTTTATGTAACACCATAAACAGCTTTAAAAATCTTATGGAAATACTATTGGAACAAGCTAGCAGTACTTCATTATACAATAATTAAGGTTAAAAATGGGAATATGATAGTGGATTTGTCAAATATAATAGAAAGTCTTTCACAACAAGATGGAGATTATAAAATGGCTAGTATCCAATAGTGGAATCAAAAAGCCCTCAATAGGAGATATCTGTATGAACTGCACCAACAATATGTCAGCAAAGAAGCACTTAACCAGGGCCTGAGTCATGTAGATTTGTTTATGGAAATGGAGTTTAGGATAGGAATTCAAGACTATGGAAACTGGAGAAACTGTGCAACACAATACTGCAGACTACACAATGTAGAGTATACTAAATATATAGCAAAAAGTGACCTAGTGGCTAGAATCATAGAGCCAAAGTTTGCTATCAATTTGGTTGAATTATAAAACATATGAAGGGCAGTAAGTGCAAGAAGATTGGGAAGGTAGCTTGGCATTAAATCATGGTGGTCTTTTAATATCAGATTAAGGAGTTTGTGCTTTATCTTAGAGGCAATAGAGATATGCTGAAAGGTTTTGATTAGAGGAATGACATGGTCAGACTGGTGCCTTAGCAAATTATTTTGGCAGCTATGTAACGGAAAGATTAGAGAGGAGAGGACATTAGAGGCAAAGAGGCAAGCCTCTAATTACGAGGCTATAGCAAAGGTCAAGGAGAGAGGCAATAAGGGGCTGAAAAGAGTGGTAGCAGAGTGAGTGAGGTGAGAGAGAGCATGTGATAGGTGAGGAGGTGGAATCAATAGGACTTTGGAGCCAATGAGACTTGATGGGTGAAGGTGAGAAAAGAATTGAAGACTCTGAGGTTTTGAATCTAAATGGCAGGAAAGATGGCAGTACCATCACCAGAAATAAAGAATTTGAGGGGAAGGGTAGATTTTTTTTCTTGAGAGGAAGTGGGATTTGGGGGAGATGAAGCCTTTAGTTCTGAATATATTGAGTTAGGTCAGGTTGGTGGGAAAATCAAATGGAGATGTTCAGTAGTCAATTGGATATGTAACTCCAATGAATAATTATGGCTGAAGATTATGCTATATATATGCATATTTGTGCACATATCTGGATATTGTATATGTATAACAGGTATACATGCATACATACAGGGATAGGAATTGCAGACAGGAATGAGATCTATGAACTCATTGATACAGAGAACTCCCTATGTGAGAACACTCTTACCAATACCCATTGGCTCTTTCTTTGCAGTTTACAGTCTTAGAGAGTTGCCTAGAAAACAGAAAAAGTATGTGTGCTTGGATATATGAGGCAGTATGAGTCAGGCAAACCAACCACCTTGACCACCATTTCTCCCTTAAGACCTGATAAAAATAGCTCAGAACCCTGAATCCAAAAGCCTTGGAAAAAGGAATCATTTTGGCTCATTGCATGTAGCCATCATCCTGGGAAGCAACTCCTCCGGACATGCAGTCTCGAAACCAGTCACATATATTGAAGATCCAGAAAAGAAAATTCTTGTATCCAAAATCCTTGGCACTGTCAATGGTTCATCAGAAACTGATATGATTTTGTCAGTAGAAATTATATTAAAAGATACACATTGCCATGTGCTTTGCTGCTGCTCCATAAGGACCATAGGACTTTCTATATGATTTGCAACTGAAACCTTCCATATATGTTTTCTGCTTTATTGGAATATGAGCTCCTTGAGAGTGGAGTATGTCATACTTTTCTATTAGTAACCCTAGTATTTAGCACAATGCTTTGTATATAGCAAGGATTTAATAAATGCTTCATTTATTCCTTCCTTCCTTCCTCCCTCCCTTCCTTCCTTCCTCCCTTCCTTCCTCCCTTCCTTCCTTCCTTCCTTCCTTCCT
>JAQQSW010016172.1:0-11731 GCA_028646575.1 Pseudocheirus occidentalis | reverse complement strand
AACTAATGTAGCACAACTATCAGGGTACAGAGGTAACTCCATTTTAAAGCTAGTGCCAGAGGACAGGGGTAACCCCATTTTAACACTAGTGTCAGGGGACATTATTACCCTGCTAATGATGCTAGTGTCAGGACAGAGATAATTCCATTGTAATACTAGTATTGGAGGAGAAGGATAACCTTGTTTTAACAATGGTCATGGGAGACAAGCAGAGATAATCTTGTTTTAGCACTAGCATAAGGAGTCAGAGATAACCTTGTTATACTGTCTGTCTCAAGCAACATAAATAGGACCCACCTTCTAGTCCAATTGCTACAGAAAGAGCTCTATGAAACAATAGTACATTGTACCTAGGGTTCAAAGCTATGATACTATAAGTCACATTGCTGAGGTTTTAATGCATCTAAGACATTTTGCTTTATAATCATCAAATTGCTTTTTAAGTATAATTTTTATCCCTTAACCTCTCTGTCTTGGTGTCTTATCTATACTACAGAGGTAAAATTTCACTACTTACCTCATAAGACAGTTTTGAAGAAAGTTCCTTGTAAACTATAAAATGCTACAGAAATGTGAACTCTTATTAATTATAATTATAATACAATAATCATAATTAACTATTAATATATATTAACATGTTATTATTAATGTAATTATTATTAATTATAATGAATAATTACTCAGGGTCTCTTTTTAACCAGCTCTGTCATAAGTATTGTGACAGATATGGGAGAAAGAAACCATTCAGCACTTCACAAGCACTTTTTTTAGCATCTACTACTTGGTATGTATAGTGCTAGGCATTGGAGCTACAAAGACAAGAATGAGATGTTCCCTGCCCTCAATGAGTTTATATTCTATCAGAGAAATATGTTCACAAATAAGGGTATGAGAAACAACTATGATGGAATTTTTGGAAAGGAGGCACCAATGTTGGGGGCATTAGGAAGAAGACAAAGTCCTTGCCCTCAAGAACCTTAGTACATTTTGGGGAAAACAAACTTTACATGAATAAAACAATTAAAGAATTCTCTGAGATTCCACGAATGTTTGTTGTTTGGAGTTTGTAGTCTGAAGCACTTCTACATCAGTTGAGAAATAAAAGAAACAGAAAGCAAATGAATCCCACAATGATTCAGATCATCCAAAGCAGCGCTTACTTGGTCCTGATCAGGGGGAACGTTGGCTTCTCACTAGAAGGGTTCTCATAAGCCTCCTTTCCCCAAATCCCCACCAACAGTACACTCTGAAAGCCCTTCATTTACTTTTCCTCGCCTGGGCATGTCTCCAAACATAGTCATGTTCTTTGTCCATGTACATCTGACCAAAGTTTGTGACTCACCAGGATGTAAAGGGCACCTTCCGAACTCTTCTCATACTCCTTGATGGTGGAGAAGACTGACAGCACCAGACAGGAGAAAACCAGCA
Source organism: Pseudocheirus occidentalis (assembly GCA_028646575.1). NCBI lineage: Eukaryota > Metazoa > Chordata > Mammalia > Diprotodontia > Pseudocheiridae > Pseudocheirus > Pseudocheirus occidentalis. The sequence continues at coordinate 10,303 of JAQQSW010016172.1, read as the reverse complement.
AGAACCTGAAGAAAAAGAGAAAAGCCACTCAGTCTGGGCACAATTTTGGTTTCCTTGGTCAAAAAGACTGTCTCCCCAGTTAAAACTGTGAACTCCTTGAGGGCAGGGGCTGCATTTGATCTGGAGTCAGTAGACCTGGACTTGAGTTCTGGACTCTACCTGGATGACCGGGGGCAAGTTACTCTCCCTCTCTGGACTCCAGTTTTCCCATTGGTAAATTGAGAGCATTGCATAAGATTCTCTCTAAAGTTGTAGTGCTGTGGAAAGAGCCTGAAAGTTTTAGTTGGTTAACCAGAATTCAAATCTCTCTTCTGTGCCCTATTGCCTATGTGACTGCACAAATACTTTAACTTCTCTGAGTCTCGGTTTCCCTTTCTGTAAAATGAAAAAGTTAGACTACAATATCTCAAAGGTCCTTTTCAGCTCTAAATCTTATATTCACATGGTCCCTTTTGGCTCAGATTCCACGAGTCTGTACTGAACAAAGGTCTTGCCACTAGAAATAGTTGTTGATTTGGGTTTGCTTAAAATGGGGCATGACAGCAAACAGTCGACACCTTGGTCTGCACAGAGCAAAACAAAACAAATCTCTGTGAGGGGGCAGGAGGGATGTCTATCAACAGACTCTTTGGCTTACAGAAGCGATACTGCACCCGATGGTAATATGTCCTATCTAGTCCCTTCCCTGGCATACAAACATGAGCATTTTTAATTTGTTAAAGGGAGAGATCATTATGATGGAAAGATAATATCACTCCAGCCCTCTCCACCCACCCAAGAATAACAATAATAATCCTGAATGTGTGCAGCTCTTCTATGGATTCTATGATCACAGTGTGTGTGTGTGTGTGTGTGTGTGTGTGTGTGTGTGTGTGTGTGTAAGATATTGCTGGATTTCCAGGTCCTAGAGAACCTGCCTTTAACTCCTGACTCTTCTACTTCCCATTTTCATGACCATTTCATTTCCAAAATGAAAAGTTTGGACCTTCTGAGGCCCCTTCTACCTCTAAAGCTACAATCTTATGGTCAGTCAATCCCCTTAAGATCCAGGATCTTACCCTGGGATCCATGAACGTTCTTTTTAAAAAATCAATAATTGAATTTCAATACAATTGGCATCCTTTCTAATATATATTAATAATAATATATAATGTTATGTTATATAATATATAATGTTATATTGTATTATTTCTATTATATATATATATACTAATAATAAATGTTATATGTTACATAAATATATTTATATCTTTATATAATATAATTATAAATATAATAATTATGTATTTTATTCTATGCATAATAATAATAGCTAACATTTGTATAGTGCTTTAAGGTTTGTAGAACACTTTACAAATACCTTGTTTTATCTTTACAACAACCCTAGGAAGTAGGTGCTATTATTATCCCCATTTTACAGATGAGAAAACTGAAGCAACCAAAGAAAGGTAAAACGACTTGCCCAAGGTCACACAGGTAGTAAGCATCTAAGGGTGGGTTTAAATTCAGGTCTTCCCGACTTGAGGCCCCAGGCTCTATCCACTATACCTCCAAATGCCTACTTGTCTCTCAGTGAATTCTTCTTTGTACCTCACCTCCTGCTGCAATTATAGTCTACTTTCTCTTGTCCTGAACTCTGTATGTTCAGGGGTCTTACAGATTATTTAATTCACCCTTTTATTTTACAGATGGGAAACTGAGGCCAATAGACAGGAATGTCTAAAGCCACAAAGCTGGTTAGTGACAGACCAGAGACTAGAACTGGGATCTTCTGATCCACAGCTGTTTCTTTGTCCTCTTCTTCCTTTATACTGTTCTCTTGAACTTTTCCTCACAGATTATCCCCTACTCCAGAAGAAAGACGATCTGAGCTTGCTTGTGAGAAAGATTCTCCAGCGACAGTCAATTGGTTTCACTCAGGCTCCACCCCTTCTCAGGCTAGTGATTTACAGAGGGCAGATGTTGAATTAATTGGCTCAGTTTGGAAAAGCATCCAGTTCTGAGAGCGCTGTGACCACTGTTTAAGGTCCTGCGTCAGGGTGCCACAGTGACTGTCTGGGGGAGAAAAGAGCGTACTGCAATCTCCCCAATTCCTCCTTCCTCCTCCCCATCCATTCCTTCTTCTGCCCCTATGCCAAAGACTCCTCCACATTAAAAAAGAAAACCCTCAGCACCTGATACTCACACTATAAAAACCTCTAAGTCGTTTTTAAAGCTCTTCACAATTTGGCGCTTCTTACCTTTCAAGTCTTTACAACTCTAAGCACAGACGTCTTATTCTTCTTCCCATACATCATCCCATCCCCCCAAACCATGCATTTTTTTTTGTTTAGATCCGATTTTATTTTTAATATTATTTTGGTTTTTTTCCAATTACATGTAAAGACAAATTTCAACATCCATTTTTAAAATTCTGAGTTCCAAATTTTCTCCTTCCCTCATCTCCCCTTTCTCTAAGACAGAAAGCAATTTAATATAGGTTATATATGTTATTTAATATAGGTTATATGTTATTTAATACAGGTTATATATAATATATTAATATTTACAGGTAAACATACATATTTAATATAGGTCATATATGTATATATATGTGCAACCACATAAAACACATTTCCATATTAGAGTCATGGTGCAAAAGGAAAAACAGACCAAAATGGAAAAAAAGGATGAAAAAATAAAGAAAACAGTATGCTTTGTTCTGCATTCAGACTCCCTCAGTTCTTTCTCTGGGTGTGAACAGCATTTTTCTTCATGAGTCTTTTGGAATTGTCTCAGATCATTGTATTGCTGGGAATAGTTAAGTCATTCATAGTTGATCATTGAATAATGTTCCTGATACTGCTCAGTGTTCGGGTTCTGCTCACTTCACCTTTCTTCAGTTCATGTAAATCATTCAGCCATTCCCCAATTGATAGATATCCCTTCAATTTCTAATTCTCTGCCACCACAAAAAGAGCTGCTATAAACATTTTTGTAGAAGTAGATCCTTTTCACTTTCAAAAAAAACCCCTTTGGGATACAGACCTAGTAATGAAAACCATGCATTTTTGCTTGCTGTCCTTTATGCCTAAAAACTTCTCCCTCATCATCTAGGTCTCCTAATTTCCTTCAAGACTCAGGCCAAATCTCACCTTCTGTTAGGGGGTTTTTGTGTGTACCCCATCCCAATATACACACACTACTTAGTGCCTTCCTTCTGAGATTATTCCCTCTGTTTCTATGGCTGTTTTCATGTTTAGAACGTGAGCTCCTTAAGGACGGGGCCATATTTTTGTTTTTCTTTGTATCCTGAAGATACAAAGTACCCAGAATGTTGTAAACATTTAATGCTTGTGGACCAACACTATTGGATTATCCATGGTAGGAAGAATCTCCAAAAAGCAACTTATCTAAAAGACACTGCAAATTGCCATTCAAATATATCCTTCAACAAGACTTACCTATGTGTGTCTACCTTATCTAGGCTAATAGTGAAGGGATTCAGATTCTGACTTCCCTGCACTTCCTCCAGTGACAGCAAAGGATTGTCCAGCCTAGATTGGATGATCCAAAGAAAAAATAACAGAATTCACCAGAATGTCACAGGACACCAAAATGATTCCTTCCCCAGAAGTGCCAAAGGACTAAATGTTCTTCTGATTCATCTACAGAAATTCCAAATTGTCTAAAATCAAACTTTCTTTATGGTTCCTGTCTTCTTTATGATTCAGTCTTACTTCATAGGGATTTTATTAAAATCAAAACTCAAACATTCAATGAGTGTACCCAGCCCTGTACTAGGTGCTTGGAAGGGATACAAGAGAAGACACATACTCTTCCCTCAAGGAGCTCAGAGCCAAGACACCTACTCATAGAACTATTGTGAGAACCATTTGAGACAAGATAGGAGCAGGTACAAGGCTATCTCTCCTGAGGCAGCCCCTTCCATTCTAATTGTTAAGAAGCTTTTCCTTGCATCAAGCCCAAATCTTCTCTGCACTATCTGCCCACTCTTCCTAGTTCTTCCCTGGGGAGCCAAGCAGAACAAATCTAATGCCCCTTCCACAGAAGAGCCACAAATACTTAAAGTCAGCTTGCATGTACCCTTAAGTGCTCCCTCCTCCAATCGAAACATACCCAGTTCCTTCGATCAAAGAGCGGGGTATGTTTTTTGCTGAGTCATTTTTCAGTCATGTTCAACTCTTCCTAACCCCATTTGGCATTTTCTTGGCAAAAATACTGAAGTGGTTTGCCTTGTACTTCTTCAGCTCATTTTACAGATAAGAAACTGAGGCAAACAAGGTTTGCCCAGGGCCACACAGAAAATAAGTCCAACGTGGGATTGTCTTCCAAAAAGATGTCTTCCCAATTCCCAGTCCAGTGCTTTAACCACAGTGCCTGCTAGAAAAGTGAATAAAGCTCTGGACTAATCAAGGGGATCTTGGTTCAAAGCCCATTTAACATTTTCTAGTTGTGTGATGATGGGCAAGTCATTTCATCTCTCTGAGCTTAGAGCTGGGAAGCACCTCAGTGACCATCTCATCTAACCCCTTCATTTTACATTATGAATCCAAGGCCAGAGGGTGACTAGGTGGTGCAGTGAATAGAGCATCGGCCCTGGAGTTAGGAGGACCTGAGTTCAAATCCAGTCTCAGACACTTAACACTTACTAGCTGTGTGACCTTGGGCAAGTCACTTAACCCCAATTGCTCTGCCTTGCTCCCTCCCCCCCCAAAAAAGGAATCCAAGGCCAGAGGAGGCAAGTGACTTGCCCTAGGTATCATGGTAAGTTGGTGGAAACACCAGGACTAGAAGTTGTGTTTCCTGACTTCCAGTCCCTTTCTACTGCTCTATGCTACAACAGACTTTTCTACCAGAACTCTTTTAATACTGCTTGAGCATACTGCATTCTGAGGATCTTTGGAGTAACTCCACCAACAGAAATGCCTAGTAAATGTTGTTATCTCATAGAATCATGGAATGTCAGAACTAAAAGGCACTTTAGGAAGGAGCAGGGGCAGCTAAGTGGTGCAGTGGATAGAACACCAATCCTGGAGTCAGGAGGACCTGAGTTTAAATCCAACCTTAGATACTTACTAGCTGTATGACCCTGGGCAAGGCACTTAACCTTGATTGCCTCCAAACAAACACCACAAAAATATAAAAAAATAAAATTTTAAAAGAAGTCAGTTCAGCTACCCCATTCTACTCAAGAGGAAACTGAGCAGGGGAAAGTGTAATGCCTATTCCTGCATTTCAGGCAGGAAGGAAAAGTTGTTCCAATAGCAAAACTCTCCCCACAAAACCCCAAGGGGAATAAGTTATTACCTTCGATACAATCCAGTTAATACTTATTGAACACAGCTAATTGTGTTCAACAAATGACTAGCCATTTAGGCTAAAATTTTTAGCCTCTCTCTTCTTCTCGCCCAATATAAGCTTACAGAATTGAGAAGACTCTCAATCTTGAAGAGTTCCCCTAGGAGCAGTAAGGAGTTAAAGGACTGTCCTATGATCATACAGCAAATATGTTCCAGATGAAGAGTTTTACCTCGGGCCTTGTACTCCAAGTCCAGAACTCAATACATTATAACAGCCGGGATGGTCACAAAGGAGATCATTAGTAGTGACTGATTATCAGCCAACACTTCTACAAAAGAACTTCCTTTAACCTCAGCTAAGATGGGGAAAGAAAAAGATTGTGATCTTGAGAAAGAAATATGGAGCCAGTTTTAATTTTCCTGATCCATCAATAGGAGGGTGGAAAAGGTAACAGGGAGAGCTAGAATGGCTGAGGGGAAGAGTATGTCTGGGTCCAAGTGGGCTGGCAACAGTCAACCTAATTTCCTGAGTAACATCCTCTGATGAAGAGCCTTTGTGGCCAGAATTCTGGGAAACGTCAGTGTGTAATAGAGAACTCAATCTGAAATCCATCAGTGATGATGCTGTTAGGCATGACAGATTAGGGAGAAATAACCAGGTTAACTGAGGGCTGGTGAAAGCTTCAGGCTGGTGCCACCGAGCAGGAACAGGAGGAGGAAGAACAAAGCCCAGATGGCAGGCTCATTCAGTCTGAATTCCCCCTGGGGCTGTAAACACCAAACCACCCACAAAGGAGAGAGAGAGAGAGACTCAGCCATGGGACAGCCCAGTGACAGAAGCAGCAGCAGCAGGAGTGTGGGATTCTCTCAAATGCTCACTCAGCTTTCCCACAATCAATCTTACTGTTTTACTCTAGGGATTGAGAGGAAGTTAAAGAATTCAGCTCTATTCAATGAAGACAGTAGATGCTGAAAGAGATACAAGAGGAGGAAAAGGCATGGTCCCCTACTCTCCAGGAGCTTGAAGGTTTTTGTTTTTGCAAAAACTAGATTCATACATGAAATATAGAATAATAGCAGACAGGAAAGAATGGCATCCTAAGAAGTAAACACTGCCAAGAACCAGTGTTAAATATTGATCCTCTAGGAAGGGGAGAGATTATTGTAGACTGACAGAATCCCAGAGCTTAAAAGGACCTCAGGGGTGCTCTAGTCCTGACCATACACACCTAAGAAGGAATTCTGCCCTCCCTATAACCTCTCTGATAAGAAATCAGTCACTATTTTAAGACCTCTAGTGATGCGGAGCTCGCTACCTTTTAAGAGAAGCCATTTCATTTGAGGCATCTCGGTGGTCCTCTGTATAGAGTGCTGGGTCAGCAGTCAGGAAAACCTGACTTCAAATGGAGTCTCAGGTACTCAATATCTATGTGGTCTGGGGCAAGTCATTTAACCTCTTTTTGTCTCAGTTTCCTTACCTGTAAAATGGGAATAATAATAGTACATACCTCCTTGGATTGTTGTAAGGATAAAATGAGATCTTATTTGTACATTCATTAGCACAGTGCCTGGCATGTAGCACTTGGTAAATGCTCGTTTCCTCCCTTCGCAATATATAGAACTAGGGGCAGGTAGGTGGCACAGTGAATAGAGTACTGTCCCTGGAATTAGAAGGACCTGAGTTCAAATCCAGCCTCAGACACTTGATATGTACTAGCTGTGTGACCTTGGGCAAGTCACTTAACCCCAATTCCCTTGCCTTCCCCCCTCAAAAAAGACCAAAAAAACCCTTACTAATATACAGAACTTTGAAGTTTGCAAAGTACTTTACCTATGCTGTCTCATTTAATCCCCATAATAACACTGTGATGTAGGTGCTATTATATTTATTAAATTCAATTCAATTCAATCCCCAGCATCTAGGACAGTATCTGGCACATAGCAGGAACTTAAAAAAAATCTTTCTTGATAGTTTTGGTGAATGGAGAATTCTGAGTAGGAAAATTCTCTCTACTTGTACAGATTGATATCAAAGACCCTGGAAACATGAGAGTTCATCAGAAAATTTTAAGCTCATCCTAAGTCATAAAATCCTTTCTTGTCCTGTCCTTAATCTTTAACCCCCATAAAAACTCTAAAACTACATCATCATTCTGAAACCTCTATCTAAGCCTAGTTCTCCCAAATATCAGGGCCTTAATTAGCTTTTTGCTAAGAGGTCTGCATGCTTTCATGTAAATAATAGCTCTCAAAGAGAATGTCTTCTAAGTGAATTCTTTCACACTCTTGAATCTGACCTCTGCACTACCACCCCCCTATTCCCAAGCACACCAGCCTTATCTTCTCTGGATTAAACATCTCCTGTTTCTTGTACAAAATCTTCTGTGGCCTGAACCTCAAGGAGGGGGCAGCATGTGAACTGGGATTTGAAGAATGAATATATATCTGTATTTGCATCCCAATGCCTTAGCATAGTTCCTAGAATACTGTAGATATTTAATAAGACTTGACTAATTTGAAAGTAGGATTTAGATAGGAACAGAGAGGGCTATTCCAAGGAGAGGGAATGGCAGGAGCAAAAATAATAGAATTGTGTTTAAACCTGGAAGGGATCTTGTAGATCACTTAGTTCATTCCATCTCATTATACAAATGAGAAGATTGAGGACCCAAGAAATTATATGACTTGCTGAAGTTCCTACAGGTAGTTAGTGACAGAGTCAACACTGGAGCCCAGGTCCTTCCTCTGATTCTAGATACAGCATTCTTTCCACCACAACACACAGCCTGTGGAGAAGGGAAAAATCATGGCATATGGTAGGGTCAACTCTCCTCCATATGACATTTTCAAGGGTGAAGCACTGAGGCAGAAGATGGCTCTGAAATGTCACAGGAAAAGGTTTTAGCTCTGGAGGTCAAAGTCTGGTGACTAGGGGGCCAAGGACATGGATTCCTCATTGGGGACAGATTAGTTTCCCTGTTTCCCAAGCTGCAGACAGCAGTCCTGACCCAGACCAGCTATATCACATGTACACACCACCCACTAGTCAAAAGGGAGAGAGTGAAAGGGTATGGCACACATATCATTACTATCTCTTTTTGTTTCATTGGTTAATTTTGGTCTCAACCAATGATTTCATTGATATGAACCTTTGTGCTGCTCCTCACATGACATTTCATCTTTCCAGTTCCAAGCTTTTGTAAGGTAATTTCCCATTCCCAAAAAACACCTTCACCATACCTGTGTTCCTGAAAATCACATCTTTCTTGCAAGATCTGTTCAAACACCACCTGATCCCATCAGCTGCCAGCCCCTCGGAAAATAATTTATTTTAACTTTGTGTATCTTGGCTCCTTTTGTATCCCCGGCACTTTGCACAGTGCCTGGCATATGGTAGGCACTTAAAAATTTTTTTACTGACTGACTATCTACTTACAGGTATACATATTACTCCTTTCCCCCCTCCCCCATAGAATGTGAGCTCCTTGGAGGCAGGAAATGTAGATGCTTAATATATATTTATTAAATTGAATTGAATTTTTGTCTTATTTTCAGCACCTAGGACAGTGTCTGGCAAATAGCAGGAGCTTAAAAAATCTTTATTGGTAGTTTTGGTGAATGGGAAATTCCTAGTGAGAAAATTCTCTCTACTAATACAGATTGATATCTCAAGGACTCTGGGAACACGGCAGAGTAGGTCAGAAAATTTCAGGCTTTCCAGATTTCTTTCACAAACAAGACAAAATAAGGGCCCCAATGTCAACATAGAGTGACAAAAATAAGCAACAGTTGGAGCAGAACAGTGGGGCAATGGAGAAGATCCCAGGATGGAGATTTGACCTGAATGAAATATAAACAGCTCCAGGCTAGGTCCACTGAAACAACAAGTGCTGAGCCCTGGGGACAGCTGGTTTGGGAGGTAGCCTCAACCTCAGCCACAGGAATTTTCACTTCCTGGACTATGTGGGGAGTTGGGTATCTGAGTAAGGGAAGATTGTCTGCTGATAAGGGATGCCTGACCCAAATATGCTACTGAGGTGCTGTCTTGGGCAAGAGAGCTGAGTTCTTGGTTTCCATTCCAAGCCAGAGGGGAGAACTGAAGGTCATAGGCACTGGAGGGTTCTCAGGGAGCAAGAGCATTTCCAGTATAGTGGGGATCTAGCTGTGACTTGCAGTGGGAAAGGAGTACATAGATTGAGCCCAGGACAAAGCTAAAAAAAATAGCAGTGAGAAGGACCTGAGACCAGAGGCACCATCCCCCACTCTCCAGGATTAGATGTGATTATAATAAGCTATTTAAAAAATTTTAAGTGAACAGGAAAAGGAAACACGACCCAACCATAAATGGTTGCTATAGAAATAGAAAAGACCAGGATTCATCTTCAGAAGAAGATACTGAAGCAAAAAAAGCCCCTTCTACCCCAAAGAGTAATGTCAAATGGTCACCTGCCCAAAAAGAATTTGTGGAAGAGCTCAAAAAAGACTTCAAAAATCAAATAAGAGAGATTGAAGAAAAATTTTCTTAAAGTAAGAACAATTCAAGAAAAACAAGAAGATTTTGAAAAGAGAGTCAACCAACAGGAAAAGGAGATCCAGAATCTTAAGGAAGAAAATGACTCCTTGAAAATTAGAATTGGATAAGGGGACACCAGTGAAGCTATAAGAGAACAAAAAATAACAAGCAAAATATAAAGAATGAAAAAAACAGAAGAGAATGTGAAACTTAAGAAAAACTACTGATCTAGAGAACAGATCAAGAAGAGAAAACATAAGAATAATCACACTACCTGGAAGCTACAATCAGAAAAAGAATTTTGATATAGTAATACAATAATTAATTAAAGAAAATTGTCACCCAGTAATACAACTTTTGGGGTTGTATCCCAAAGAGATCACAGAAGTGGGAAAGGGTCCCATATGTTCAAAAGTATTTATTGCAGCTCTCTTTGTGGTGGCAAAAAACTGGAAATTTAAGGGATGCCCATCAATTGGGGAATGGC
>JAQQSW010016171.1:0-11731 GCA_028646575.1 Pseudocheirus occidentalis | reverse complement strand
AAAATGGATAATCTTGATTACATTAAATTGAAAAGTTTCTGTACAAACAAAGCCAATGTAACCAGGATTAAGAGGGAAGTGGGAAATTGGGAAAGAATATTTACTACCAGTGTCTCTGATAAAGGCCCCATTTCTAAAATATACAGGGAATTAAGTAAAATTTATAAGAATACAAGTCATTCCCCAATTGATAAATGGGCAAAGGATATGAACAGGCAATTTTCAGAGGTAGAAATTAAAGATATTTTAATCATATGGAAACATGCTCTAAATCACTATTGATTCAAGAAATGCAAATCAAAACAACTTTGAGGTACCACATCTCACCAGTCAGATTGGCTAAGATGTCAAAACAGGAAAATGTCAAGTGCTGGAGAGGATGTGGAAAAATTGGAAGTCGAATGCATTGTTGGTGGAACTATGAAGTGATACAACCATTCTGGATGGCTATCTGGAACTATGCCCAAAAGGCTATAAATAATTGCGTACCAATTGACCCAGTAATACCACTTTTGGGGTTGTATCCCAAAGAGATCATAGAAGTGGAAAAAGGACCCATATGTACAAAAATATTTATTGCAGCTCTCCTTGTGGTGGCAAAACCTGGAACCATAGGGGATGCCCATCAGTTGGGGAATGGCTGAACAAGTTATCATATATGAATGTAGTAGAATACTATTATGCTATAAGAAATGGGAAGGAGATGGATTTCGTAATTACCTGGAGAGGCTTATATGAATTGATGCTGAGTGAGAAGATCTGAACCAGGGAAAATTTGTACACAGTCACAGATACATCATATGTGTGATGACCAACCTTGATAAACTGGACTCTTCTCAGCAACGCATAGTTAAAGACAGTTTTACAAGTCTCAAAATGGAAGGAGATATCTACACTCAGAGAAAAGATCTAGAAAGACCAATCTTTAAATGGAGACTCAAATAACATATGTTATTGTTCTTTTCCATGTTTGGTTTTGTTTCTTTTCTTTCTTTTTTTCCCATTGTTCGCTCCATTGTTTACAATGCTTCTATACAACCAGACTATTGCACAAGGTGTAAGTGTTGGCACATCTCATACATGATTGTACACCACCATTGTGGGGGTGGGGAGGAGAAGGGAGGGGAGAAAATATGAAACTCAAGGGATTCTGGAACTGAATCTTGCAACCTAAAAGTAAATAAACAAGTCAATAAATTTTAAAAAATACTATAGCTAATAGTTCTAGTACAATATTGAATAATAATTTTGAAAATGGGTTTCCTTCATTCCTAATCTTATTGAAAAGGCCTCTAGCTCATCATCATTACAGGTAATTCTTGTCGATAGTTTTAGATAGATACCACTTATCATTTTAAGGAAAGCTCTATTTATTCCTATGCTTTCTAGATATTTCTTTTTAAAACAGTAATCAGTACTGTATTTTGTCAAAAGCGTTTTCTGCATCAAATGAGTTAATCAGATATTTTCTGTTTTGGTTTAAATTGATATATGTAGCTATGCTGATAGTTTTCCTAATAATGAACTAGGCATGCATTCCTTCTATCAACCCCACCTGATCATAGTGTATGATCCTCATGATTTATTGTTATAATATCCTTGCTAGTATTTTATTTAAAATATTTGCATCAATATTCCTTAAGGAATTTACTCTATATTTTTTCTTCTCTGTTTTCACTCTTCCTGATCTAGGAATCACAGTCATATTTGGGACTTAGAAAGAATCTAGTAGGACTACATTGCCCATTTTTCCAAATGCTTTATGCAGTTTGGGGATTAATTTTTCTTTAAATGTTACATATAATTCACTTTGAATCCACCCAGCCCTGGAAGTTGTTTTTTTCCTTATGCAGCTCATTGTTGTCTTGTTCAATTTTCTAAATAGATTTAGTTAATTATTTCATTTCCTTTTCTGTTAATCAGGGCAATTTTTATGTTTTCAAAATATTCATCCATTTCACTGAGATTGGCAGATTTATTGCCATACAATAAGGCAAAGTAGCTCATAATGATTTTAATTTTCTCTTCTTTGGTGGTGAATTCATTCTTTTCATTTTTGGTATTAGCAATTTGGCCTTCTTCTTTTAAAAAATCAAAATAACCAACGGTTTACCTATTTTATTTTTTCATAAAACCATCTCCAAGTTTCATTTAGTAGTTCAATAGTTTTCTTACTTTCACTTTTATTAATCTCTTTTTTGCTTTTCAGGATTTCCATTTTTGTGCTTATTTGGGGATTTTTAATTTGTACTTTCTAGTTGTATACCCAAAAAGGAGCCCTGTTATAACCAGGGTGATTAAAACGTGTGTCCCCAAATAAAGAAATGGGTTTTAAATGAGTCTATGAGGAGTTTTCCGATGAGAAAAGGCAGGAGCCTTACAGACCCTATGACACCTATTCTGGCTGTTTAAAGGTTTCTTTTCTTTTCTTTTTTCTTTGCTTTGCTTACTGCCAGGTTCTTGGTGGTGTTCTGGATAATTGAGGTTGCCACAGAGGCAGCCTCTGAATAATGAGTTATTACTGTATCCACATCAGCAAAGCAATGTTAGTATGGACTGTTAGTCAGAATGTGGAAATATCCTCATTCCATAAAAGTGGACCACATAATGATATTCATTAAATGGAGATTCTGTGTGCCCATAAAGTCTGTCAGAAGCTGTTGGGCTAATATCAATGGAAGTTTCTACTGGCTTCTCGATGGTTTCTTTTCTTTAGGATCACTAGTAGGTATAGATTCACAAGGCAATACATCTGGTATTAGAGTAATAAATGTATGTGAAGGGGTGGGAGCCAAGGCAGGGGAAGGAGTTGGGGCTTGAGCCACTTATGCTGCCATAGATGAACTGACCTGTAGTAGTGGTAGCACAATTTGATTATTGAGTTATAGCTGGTGATGATGGTGTTGAAGTAGCTGCCGCCTTAGAGTTTGTCACCATAAACACCACAACATCCTTCGAATCAATTTTGTGTTCTTTGAGAGCAGTAACATCATTGAGGCTTTTGCCTGCCTAAATTAAGTTTTGACCTGCTGCTGGAAAGGCATCTTTTCCCTTTACAGATCCAGTTTTCTCTGTTGGTGCCTTAAACATTTCCTCAAGGTTGATGTAGATTTTGAAGGTCTGTTGCAGCAGCATCTTCAGAGTGATCTGCATGGCATTGCCATGGTCCCCTGATGCCATGGTGGCTGTGGGCTCAGTTGAGGCTGGTAGAGGTGTCTGGTGGGCTTGACCACATTCACCTTGTGGAATGGCCTCTCGCCTGGGGCATGGACCACTGCTACTTCCACTGTCACTTTCCCCAGGAACGATTGGCCCTGATTGCCTTCTCCCAAAGGCACAGGAACAGCAGGGAGTCTGTTCTCAGAAGCTGTGGGCAGGTCTGGAAGTGAATCTACTACTTCATCAGGGCCAGGTCACAACCACCATGACTCGCTTTGACCAGTGCATATGTTTTTGGTATTGATATTACTTCATTATCTGTGGTATCTTTTAGCAATATGTAGTTTCCTCCCTTATCCTTTTTAGTTATACCTCATTTTTGCTTTTCCTTTGTCTGAGATCATGATTGCTACTGCTGCTTTTTTTGTCTTCAGTTGAAACATAATAGATTCTACTCCAATACCTTACATTTATGCTTTGTGTATCATGTATGGCCTGCATCAGATTGCATAACATTTTGAGGAGTGGAAGAATATAGAGGAAAAATGTTTGGAACTCAAAATCTTATTAAAGGGAATGTTGAAAACTAAAAAATGAATTAAATAATTCTTTAAAAAATACAATTGACCAAATGGAAAAAGCCCACCAAAGAAAACAACTCCTTTAAAAGTAGAATTGTCCAAATGGAAAAGGAGGTTCAAAAGTTACCTGTAGAAAATTATTCCTTAACAATTAGAATTGGGTATGTGGAAGGTAATGACTTTATAAAATGTTAAGAATCAATCAATTGATGTGGCTAGGTGGTACATTGAATAGAGCACTGGCCCTGAAGTCAGGAGGACCTGAGTTCAAATCTGACCTCAGATATTTAACACAAAACTAGCCATGTGACCTTGGCCAAGTCACTTAACCCCAATTGTCCTACCTTCCCCCTCCAAAAAGGAAAAAAAAATCATCTGTATTCTACAAAAAGGCTAAGGAAATATTGCCTGCAAAAAAAGAAAGAAAATAACTAAGAGAGAACTAATTATTAATTATTTAAATCAATAAAAAATTTTAAAAATGAATGAGTCAATTAAATCAAATCAGTCAATCAAAATTAAAAAATAGAAAAAAATGTGAAAAATCTCATTGGAAAATAGGTCCAGGGGAGATAATTTAAGAATTACCAGATGTGCCATGATCAGAAAATAGCCTGGACAACACCTTTCAAGGAAATATCAAGGAAAACTATTGAAATAATAAATGTAAGTATGAGTCGGTTTTATGGAAAAAAATGAAATAGAAAAACCTTTGGTTAGTATGATTAAAAAAAGAAAATCAAATTACCAGTATCAAAAATGAAAAGGGTGAATTCACCACCAATGAAGAGGAACTGAAAACAATCATTATAAGCCATTTTATACAACTGTATGGCAAGAAATCTGTCAATTTTAGAGAAATGGGTCAATATTTAGGAAAAAAAAATAAAATGCCCAAATAAATAGAAGCATAGACAAAACACTTAACCCTATTTCATAAGAAGAAATTGAACATGCCATCAAGAACTCCCTAAGGAAAACATTTACTGGGCCAGAGGGATTTACAAGTGAATTCTACCAAACATTTAATGAACAATCTATTCCAACACATTAAAAAAATATATTTTGGAAGATTAGCATACAAAGATTCCTACAAAATTCTTTTTATGATAGAAATATGGTACTGATATGTAAAGCAGAAAGAGACAAAACAAAGAAAAATATTATAGATCAATTTCCCTAGTGAATATTGATACAAAAATTTTAAATAAAATATTAGCAAACAGATTACAGATACATTAATGACCTGGTGGGATTTATACCAGGAATGCAGGGCTGGTTCAATATGTAGAAAACTTCAACATAGCTGACCACATCAATAACAAAATAACAGACATCATGTGATTATTTCAAAGATGGAGAAAAAAATTAGATTTTTTTTCCAATTTATTCATTTATTTTTCAACATTCATTTCCAGAAGATTTTGAGTTACAAACTTTTTCCCTGTCTTTCCCCTACCCCACTCCAACATAGCAAGCCTACTGAATACCCCTTCCCCATTCTGTTCTCTCTTATATCCTCTCCCAGGCACAACCTCAACTTCCTAGTAGGGCAAGGTGGATTTCTATACCCCAGTACCTGTATATCTTATTTCCCAGTTGCACGTAAAAAACAATTAATTTCTTAAAATTTGTTTTCAAACTTTGAGTTCCAGATTCTTTCTGTTCTTCCCTACTCACCCACCTCCTTTGGCAAGATAAGCAATTCAATATAGGCTGTACATGTGTAGCTACACAAAACATTTCCATAGTAGTTATATTGTGAAAGACTAACTATATTTCCCTCTATTCTATCCTGCCTCCCACTTATTCTATGTTCTCCTTTGACCCTGTCCCTTTACAAAAGTCTTCACTTCTAACTAGCCTTTCCCCCAATGTACCATCCCTTCTGTCATCCCCCATCTTAACCCATACCTCCCTATTTTCCTGTAGGGTAAGATACTAAGTTGAGTGTGTAAATTATTCCCTCCTTAAGCAAAATTCAATGAGAGTAAGGTTGACACATTCCCTTTCACCTTCCTGCTTTTCCCCTTCATTATAACAGTTTTTTTTCTTGCCTCTTTTATGGGATAGTTTACCCTAATCTATCTCTCCCTTTCTCTTTATTGCAATATATTCCTCTCTCACTTCTTAATTTCATTTTGCAGATATCATCCCTTCATATTGAACTCATCCTGTGCCCTCTATCTATGTATATATGAACATACATGTGCCCACACTCACATATACATATTTATACACACAAACACCCCCCTATACACACATATATATAAGTATGTATACCTATATTTGCATATTTATTCTCTTCTATCCTCATACTGTGAAAAGTCTTATGTGTTACAATTATTGTTTTTCCATGTAGGGATGTAACAGTTCAACTTTAATAAGTTAATTACTACTTCTTTTTCCTGTTTACCTTCTCAGGCTTCTATTGCTTAGTGTATTTGAAAGTCAAATTTTCTGTTCAGCTCTGTTTTTTTTTCATCAAGAATGCTTGGAAATCCTCTATTTTATTGAATGCCCACATTTTCCCTTTAAGCATTATACTCAATCTTGCTGGGTAGGTGATTCTCGGTTTTAGTCCTAGCTCCTTTGACCTCTGGAATATCATTTTCCAATCCCTTTGATTACTTAACATAGAAGCTGCTAAATCTTACATTATCCTGATTGTGTTTCCACAATACTAGATTTGTTTCTTCCTCTCTGCTTGCAGTATTTTCTCCTTGACCTGGGAACTCTGGAATTTGGTTAAAGTATACCTAGGAGTTTTCTTTATGGGATCTTTTTCAAGAGGTTATTGGTGAATTCCTTCAATTTCTATTTTGCCCTCTGGTTCTAGAATACTGGGGCAATTTTCTTGATAATTTCTTGAAAGATGGTGTCTAGGCTCTTTTTTTAATCATGTCTGTCAGGTAGTCCAATAATTTTTAAATTATCACTCCTCAATCTATTTTCCAGGTCAGTGGTTTTTCCAGTGAGATATTTCACATTGCATTCTATTCTTTCATTTGGTTGGATCTGTTTTGTAGTATCTTGATTTATCATAACGTCATTAGCTTCCATTTGCTCTGATCTAATTTTGAAAGAATTATTATCTTCAGTGAGTTTTTGAAATTCAACTTTTAAAGGCATTCTTCTCCTCATTGGCTTTTTGCGCCTCTTTTGCCATTTGAGTTAGTCTTTTTTAAGGTGTTATTTTCTTCAGTATTTTGGGGTATCTCCTTTAGCAAGCTGTTGACTCACTTTTCCTGGTTTTCTTGCATCTTTCTTATTTCTTTTCCCATTTTTTTCACCACTTCTCTTAATTAATTTTCAAAATCCTTCTTGAGCTCCTCCATGGTCTGTAACCAATTCATATTTTTCTTGGATGCTTTTGATGCAGGAGTTCTGAGTACATTGTTTTCCTCCTGTTCCATGCTTTAATCCTTTTTATTTCCCTAAAGCAGGAGAAATTACACTCTGAATTGTTTCTTGGTCCCCTTAAAATCTGCAGGCCAGGAGCTCTGGAGGCAGCCACATGGCAACAGTTGAAGCCACCATGCCTCTGCTACTTCTCACCCCAGAGGCAGGGGCTGGACCTCACTCTTCCATTTCCCTGTTCTGACAGTGTTCCCTACTAACCTTTTACTTTGCCTTTGGCTTTTCTAGGTTTAGAAGTCAGGAAACAACCACAAATGCAGATGATTCACTCTCCTGAAATCTGTGCTGGCCACCACTGGTTGGGGCCACCCTGGGGCCAGAATCCTTCTGCTCACATGGGACTGTAAGTGGCTCCCAGATTGGTGAAATGGACCCTGTTGGCCTGCCAGGATGCCTTCAGTCATAGATTTTTTTCTCTCTGTCACTTTTTGGTTTCTGTAGCTCTAAAATTTGTTTAGAGTCATTTTTTACATGTATTGTAGGCGGTTGGAGCTGGAGCCGCACAGATGTCCTATTTTTACTCCACCATCTTGTCTCTGCCCCCAGAAAAAAAAGTTTTTATGAAGTACATCTTCCATTACTATTAAAAACATTACAGAGAATAGGAATAAATGTAGTTTTCCTTAAAATGATGAAAAGCATCTATCTAAAACCATAAGCAATTGTTATATGTAATGGGGTAAGCTAGAAGCTTTCACAAAAAGATCGAGTGTGAAACAAGGATGTGCATTATCACCACTCTTATTCAATATTGTACTAGAAAGGTGGGCTTTAGCAATGAGAAGAAAAAGAAATTGCAGGAATTAGAATAGACAACAAGGAAACAGAACTATCATTCTTTATAGATGACATGATGGTATACTCAAACAATCCTAGAGAATAATCTAAAAACCTACTTGAAATAATTAACAACTTTAGCAAAGATTCAGGATATAAAATAATTCCACATAAATCAACAGCATTTCTATATATTACTAACAAAGCCCAACAGCAAGAGATAGAAAGAGAAATTCCATTTAAAATAACTGCAGACAATGGAAAAATATTTGGGAGTCTATCTGCCAAAACAAAGCCAGGAACTATATGACACAATTACAAAACCCTTTCCACACAAATATAGATATAAATAATTGGAAAAATATCAGTTGCTCATGGGTAGATTGAGCTAATATAATAAAAATGGCAATTCTACAGAAATTAATTTAAATATTCAGTGCTGTACAAATGATACCATCGAAATTATTTTGTAGAGCTAGAAAAATAATAACAAAATATATCTAGAAGTCCGAAAGGTCCAGAATATCAAGGGAGTTAATGAAATAAAAAGGCAAAGGAAGGTAACAGCCATATGAAATGAAAAGCTATTTTATTAAGCAGAAATCATCAGAACTATTTGGTAATGGCTAAGAAATAGAGCACTGGATCAGGTGATTATGTTAAGTACACATGACACAGTGGTAAATGAATATAGCAGTCTACTTTTTTGATAAACTCAAAAACTGCAGCTTCTGGAATAAGGACTCACCATTTGACAGTAACTGCTGGGAAAATTAGAAAACAAAATGGCAGAAAGCATGCATAGACTAATGTCTTACACTGCACACCAATATGGGGTCAAAGTGGGTGCATGATTTGGAAATAAAGCAAATTAAGGGAACAAGGAATAGTTTACTGTCAGATCTTTGGAGAGATAGAAAACATTATAAAATTCAAAATGGATCATTTACTTCATATTAAATTAAAAAAATGTTTTGCACAACCAAGCCAACCCAACTACTGTATCTGATAAAAGCCCCTTTCCCCAAAAAGCATATAGAGAACTGAGTCAAATTTATAAGAACACATCATTCCCCAATTGAGAAACGCTCAAAAGATATGAACGGACAGTTTTCAGATTAAGAAATTGAAGATATTTCTAGTCATATGACAAAATGCTCTAAATCTCTATTGATTAGAAAAATACAAATTAAAGGAACTCTGAGGTACCATACAACACCTATCAGATTAGCTAACATGGCAGAAAAGGGAAATGATAAATAATGGAGATGTGGGAAAATCAGAAAAGTAATACATTACTGGTGGAGTTGTGAAGTGATCTAACCATTGTGGAGAGCAATTTTAAATTATGCCCAAAGGGCTATAAATCTATGCAAAGCCTCCAATCCAGCAATATCACTACTAGGTCTATAACCCAAAGAGATAATAAAAAAGGAAATGGACCCATATACAGAAGAATATTTATAGTGCCTTTTTTTGTGGTGGCATAGAATTGAATATTGAAGGGATCCTCATCAACTGAACAATGGCTAAACGAACTGTGGCATTTGGATATCATGGAATACTTTTGTGTTATAGAAAATGTTGAATGAGGGAGATTTACATGAACTGATATTGAGTGAATTGAGCAGAATCTGGAGAATATTGTGCACTGTAACAGCAACATTGTGCAATAATCAACTTTGATAGATAGCTTTTCTCAGTAATACAATCATCTAAGACAATTACAAAAGACTCATGATAGAAAATGTTATCCACATCCAGAGAAAGAACTATGGAATTTGAATGCAGATTGAAGCATGCTATTTGGTCTTTTTTGTTTTGTTTTATTTTTTCTTTCTCATAATTTTCCATTTCTGTTCTGATTCTTCTTTCACAACATTATTGATGTGGAAAAATATTTACCATGATTGTACATTTATAGCCTATATTGGATTGCTTGTTGTGTTGTGGATGGGGTAGGGGAAGAGGAGATAATTTTTCATATGATTATTGATGTCTTTGACTTCTTCCTTGAAAACTATCTATGCATATCCTTTGAGTATCTATCAGTTGGGAAAAGGCTCCTATTCTTATATATTTGACTCAATTCCATTTATGTTTGAGAAATTACACCTTTATTAGAGAAACATTGCAAAGCCCTTTCCCCCATTTTTCCTTTTCTTCTAATTTTGGCTGCATTAGTTTCGATTTGCAAAATATTTTTTGAAAAATATGTACCCCAAATTATCTATTTTGCTTACTTTTGTGGCTGTGAATTCTTTGCCTATCCATTAATCTGATACATATTTTTCCATGCTTTCCTGATTTTCTTTTGATACCAAGTTTAAATCATGTTTAAATCAGTTATTCATTTTGAGTTTATCTTGGTACATGGTGTGTGATGTTGATCAGTGTTTAATTTCTGTCAGACTCCTGTGATAATTTTAAACTTCACATGTATAGGATGCTATAATGACAGTACTATAACAGTGTCAATTAGATAAAATAATCCTAATGTCCATAAAACCTGTAAGCAAAGAGAAATAAAGCTAGCACTTTTCTGCTTCTCTGACTTATGAGCTCTGTTAGGTGGGAGATGCTCCCAACTTCTGGTAAAAAATCTTGACCAGCTACAGCAGGAGTCTCGAGTAATTAATCTCTGGTTGCCTAGGCAGGTCCTCTTCCAGTTTCTGATCCTAATAAAGAACCCTACCCCAACTTGAGCAGTGAAGAAGAAGCTACTGTGATTCATCCATCTTATCTACTGATGCCGAAGCCAGTCTGCAGAGGAGAGGATACACAGTCTCCAGCACCTCCACATCTGCCAAGGCATGAGGAACAGGGACGGGAGAGGGGCAGCTCAGGGCGGAGCAGAGACCAGCCCAGCCAAAATCCGCAGACATGGCCAGGACAGGCCACAGGGTGGTCAGGAGGAGCTGAGCCTCACAAGCTGCAGCTTGTGTCTACTTCAGAGAAGATCTATTGCTCCTGAGAGAATCTTCACATCCAGCAAGCCAGGATTAGACGATCAGTGAAAGTGAAAGTGAAACTTTGGAAATTAATTTGGGGGAGGAAAAGCAGTTTGGCCAATCTGCCCCCAGGGCAAGAAAGAAGTGGGGGAGGGGAACTGGTGGAAGCAGTGGTGGCCCCGACTGGGCTGCTTCAGAGACCTTGGCCTGCAGACTTCACATGGGGACTGAATCAAATGATCAGGACCAAGCGCTCTTGCGTTGAGTGGCCCAGATCCGGATCATGGTCTTGGGTGGTGGTCCTGGGGTGCGCTTTCAGCAAGCCAAAGCTGCAGGGACTTGAAACACCCTCCTAATAGCTCCAGCAGCTGGGAAAACCTCAATGATTTGGAACAGAGCTTCCCCACCCCTGGAAGCAAAGTTTCACAGAGCTAAAAAAACCCAATCAATTAATTGACTGGCCAACATGAGGAAAAGGAAGCAAAATAAGAACAGCAATAAAACTCTAGAATCTTTTTTTTGTGGACAAAAAGGATCAAAGCATGGAATGGGAGGAAGACAACACAATCAGAACGCCCACACCAAATGCTTCCAAGACACTTAAAGAATGCCTGGAAGCTATACATCAACTGAAAAAAGGACTTTGAAAAACAAATAAGAGAAGTGGAGGAAAAATTGGGAAGAGAAATAAGAATGATGCGAGAAAACCATGAAAAGAGAGTGAACAAACTGACTGAAGAAAACAACACTTTAAAGAACAGATTAACTCAAATGGAAAAAGACGCCCAGAAATGGAAAGAGGAGAAGAATGCCTTAAAAATCGAATTTCCCAGATGGAAAAAG